>PNEQ01068879.1:0-15574 GCA_003012365.1 Medauroidea extradentata | reverse complement strand
TTTACGGTTTGAAGCGTGTGTTCTTTTCGTTGGGTTGGTATTGTCTATCAAATGTACTGTACGTTAAACCGTTTCGTCGATTAAGGGATTCTTACAACACGCTACAACGCATTTAGAGAGCAAGTACGGAGGCTTCCACCACGACAGGGGCTATGAACTATTCCGATCAGTCGAACGACAATTTCCAAGGTGATACCAACGCACTGGTGAAGATGATACAGTCCGGCAGTTGCACAACGGACGACTACAAGAAAGAATGCCGTTTGAGAGAGCGTATTCTGCGCTCAGAGACATTTCCGCGTTCCACTAGCATCGACTAGCGGGTCTTAACTTCACTACGTCATACGCGCTAAATAATACTCCATGTTGAAGCAATAATCCTCCGTCACACTTACCCTCTTTACTGCTTAAGATAGGAACTTACTCCTTTGCGCAGGCCTGCAGTAGACAGCTGGACACTGAAGGTGGCAGTACCATGAAAAATCTTAAAGGCCAGACCAGGAATAAAACCCACGTTCTCCCGAATGTACTCTTAGTCTGGGACGGCGTGTAAATACCTTCATCTTCGCTATGCTTTCTCCTACTTTTCCTTGTTATGACCCTGTTTTTTAGAAGCACGTGTACAAAAATAAACGGCAATTCCCCGTTGCCCAATAATTTTCACTCCCCTGTTTATGAACTATTATCCACAAAAGTAATGGTATTGTGTTCCAGCTAATTAAAAATCGCGTTTGGTACACACTGCCGTATTCAATGAACTCGAATTCAAATGCTACCCATGGTCTGTAAAAACTCTGACGCAGATGGCGTAACCTATTAGCAGTGGCATTCTGGATAGTAGAATGCGAAATTATTTTATCCACATAACTTCCAATTGTCTAAATATTCGTGGGGCAATCTGTAGTACTGCCAACCGAGTGGAGGCCATCCAGCGACTCCTATCTGTGTACGTTCCAGCCTGCAAGGTCAGTAATAAAGAATGTCAACAAGATAGTGGAGTCCGGCCGCCATTTTCTTCTGCCTAACTAGTTGTACGCCTCGAGGCGCACTTCGTTCTCACTGGGACATCTAAGCACCGACGTTTCTTTGAATGACCTACTGATCTCAATTCTTTGCAACGGCCATTCTTGTTATGCCTCTCCCACTTGTATTTTCTTCGTTCTTAGAACAGCTATGCGAATGAACTTCATTTATTTTAAAGTTAAATCTAAATAAGTCCGGCGGCCGCGGTCAGCGCAGTGGCTAGAGCACTCGCCTCCCACCAAGGCAATCTGGGTTCGATTCCCAGCAGGGTCAATCCCTGTTGAAATCGTGCCGGATGATGCCGCTGGTTGGTGGGTTTTATCGGGGACCTTCAGTTTTCCCCGACCCTTTATTCCGGCGTTGCTCCATACTCACATCATGTCATCCCTCATCAACCACTGACCAAAATCTCTTCAATCAATCCAAATAAATCCCTCAGTTCTACAGAAACAACTGAGCTGTTATAATAATTCACAAGGTCAGCATAGATAACACAACATTTCAACTTGAAGCGTTCTAACAGAACCTGATAGAGAAAACCCTGGTCACGTGACTGAGAAAAAGTACCTTACTCCAGCAGTCATTCAAATCTTGGTTTCAGTCGTCATATTGGATTTTTAATTATTTTCGATTTTACGAAATTCTGAGAAGAAAAATGTGTAATTGGTAATTATAGAGCAAACTGTATTTACCTGATGTTACAGAACAAGCAAGGCAGTTGAACTGTGAACGTGTATTTAGGTCACTATCAGACTTACATGTTCTATATTTTTAATTGTTTTACTGCTTGCAGTTGAAGGGCTTGGTCCTTAGTTTTTTTTCAGACTGGTGACAATAACTTAAATATTTTTTAACCAAAAGCTTTGAAAAAGTTTGAGTCAACGTGCAGTCACACGATGCACAATACTGTGAACACACAGCGTGTTTGATTTGTCCCAAAACTGTTCACACGTGTCACGGTTAATATACTACAGTTTATTGGAGAATATTTTAAACATTTTTGCGATTTTCCAGTGTCTCAAGTCATGGCTTATTCATTGCACGTTTCCTTTCTGTCGAAGCCAGTGTTTCCGTCTCTAATGCCTCACTGTCATGGAGACGTTTATGTGGAACTTCCACATCAAACTTCAATCAATATAAATTTCGTGGCAAGTTAAGTTTCCGAATTAACTATTGCTCATTTGACCATGGTAAATAGTAAAGTATGAAATTCTGATTGTTTAGTTTTAATTGTTTGAGGGACTGCATAAATAAAATGGTAAAAAGTTGAGCTCCTGTGAATCTTTGCTTTAAATTAATGAAAGAACTTCACTAATCTTATAAGGAGTTATTTAGTCTTCATGACATACATTGAGGTAATTATTTCCTTTAATTTTAAATTAGCTTAAGTATTTCATAATTAGGCTCTAATATTTCGAATACAATGTGCGTAATGAAAGGCCAGGTGATTAACTAAGTCCCTATTGAAATATTTCTAAATAAATATTGCCCACTTATGATTCAGGATGAAATTAAAAAACAATTCAGGATGATTAGCGACACGGGTTCTTGGTCTTGAGCCCCACTTACCTACCTACCAGAGTAGCCTTCAAGCATTCGGTTAACCACGGAAAGCTGTTCATTCCGGTATTTTGCGAAGAAAATTAATTATAATCAGCATGAAAATGAGGCCGTGCCACATGCCAATGTGTTCATTTATTCGAATGTTACCATTTATGGATATTCCTTGACCAATACAGTAGCCTATATGTTTTCCTCGTGCCGGTAAACGTGGCTCGTTGGATCGGTGGAGCAGGTAATGTTAATAGATATTAGAAAGCATTTATGAAGTGGTTAAGCTCCTTTTTGAACTCCGGCGTGTGTATGAATATATTACTTTCAACCTGGTTCCAATCTGTTCGTATCTCGTCGCTCGAACAGGAGTCTTCCACCAAACCATTCATCATCGAGTTCATCTTCTTTTCTTCTTTTCGCTGTTAGTTTTGAATTCGCGAGTTAGAAGAATTTTCTTCCTTTAGTTATTTGTTTTTTGCATGCACTTTGAGACTGCAATTATATGAACGTGGGGAAAAATTACGTAAGTTAATCCGTCCGGCTTTTCAATTAAAAAATACAGAATTTAACAAATTATGAAGACCGAATTTTCACAGCATTTTAAATCAATGAAACCTTAACAATGTGCTAACTAAATTCCCCACAGAATCATTGCAAATTGTGTTGTTATACAATAATATTTTCCACTGTGTAGTAATTCGTTGATCTGAAGGCCACGTTTTTTCATAATCTTGTTCATATTTGGGTAGAGTTTGTTAGTTAAGTTGGAGCTATCCTCTTGGTCTTAAATTGTGTTTGTCCTACTTTATTGAGGATTACTTAGCTATTTGTAAAGACGTATAAATTTCGTGTTTTTAATTATTAATTGGCTACAGTCTATAAATCACTGGCCTATACTGAACCGAACACATTCCGTGATGTTGTAGGCTCTGAGCATTCGTATCTTTGTATATCTACACTACAGGATAGTGAACATATTTCAGTTGACCTTATGTCACAGGCTGAAAAAGTTCTTCAGGCGCTCCACACAATTGTCGGCCAACAGCGGAAGTCCCACGAGTACATAGTAACTCGCAGTCCAGTCTGATGTCAGATGATAACGTGAAATTTGTACGCCTCTTCTTATAGTATTTTATAAGTGATTTTGTAACTGCAGAAGTAGTGCAATCGGAAAGGTATTTGATTTTGCGTGTGATCATACCAGTCCACGACTTTTTTCTGTTTGTGGCAGCCTGTACCCTTTTTGAAAGGTGATTTTCTCGCCATGCATGTTCGCGCCATTATTTTTAATGGTCTGTTGTATTACAACAGGTGCAAAGCGCTTCATGGTGCATTTCTTTAGGTGCATTAATGGTTTCATTGCAGTATTTTGGTACTGTTGTCAGCAGGGGCGACATTTAGGGGGAGACAGGGGGGCAAATGCCCCCCCCCCCCATCCTGGATCTAAAATTTTAAGTGTATAAAATTATTTTTTATATTTTGTTATTTAAAAAATTCTAACTTAATAATATAAAACTGAAGTTTTATTATTATAGTTTCTAATTTATACATACTTAATTAACAAAAAAGATGCAACAAGGTCACTGTCACCGAAAAATAATTTTGCCTCCCCCCCCCCCCCCCAAGAAAAACCTGAAATAATGACGCCCCTGGTTGTCAGCGAGTAGTTGTTACAGATTCCACCCTTCAAGTAATTTACGAACTAATATTGTACTAAACATCAACATAAGGTAAGATTAACGTTTAACATAGCCTGTAATTTTGCCTTGCTGTGTAGGCCTAAAAATCAAATATGTACGTACAAAGCCAATAATATTGTTCATCACAGAATAGGTTGATGCGTTGAAAATATAGAATAAGAAACATATAAGCCTATTTATTAAAATGGACGGATAAGTCAAACATTACAAACATATGAGTTAACACACAAATCTACCGTTTCTTAGTATCATTATGGAGCGTGGCCAGTTGACTGTGTGAGGTTATGTGTATAACCTTGTTGTTGTCGCTTCGTCGCAAATAAACGTTCCCGTTCTTAGTCCAACAATATTTCATAGCCAGTTCTTTCTTCATCTTACGTGCTTCTAAGAACAGTAATTTTTGGAACGGACATAAGTGATCATTCACAAAAATGGGCTCATTACCACCCAGTCCTATGTGTTCGCTACTGAGGCGTCTCATCTTGCAGGCAGACATGAACTCTTCTTTTTTGTGTCGGTTAACAAAACGGACAACAATGGACCGGGATTTATTTTCACCAGCTTTGCTCATCCGCGCAACCCTATGAACGTTGTCGATGTCATTACTTACCAAACTAAAACCAATTTTTTGACTGATTGTGTGTAGTAGCGACAAGACATTCCCAGATATTTTTTTCAGGCACATTCGTGTTCCATAAATTGTTCTTACGTGTATGCTGTTCCAACTGAAGTATTCTCTCCTGCAGATCGGTGTTACGTTCCTACGCCGCCACGACTCTGGTTTTGATTTCAGCGATTTCAAGTTGTTTGCACACGATTTTATCAGACATTTTTTTTTTTTTTTTTGCAAATTCAAGAAATGCCACTCATATCTTCAGACAAACTTTTCTGCAGTGATTTTATTTCTTGGAGTTCCTTGTCTTGCTGCAGCCTTGCGAGGTCCATTCCGGATTTGATGTCCTGCAGTTCCTTCATGATTGCTAACATACTCGCCGCATTTTCGTTCGTTGGTTTTTCTTTTCCACCCATTTCGAGATGATACGTAAATACTACCCGAGGATTAATTAAAAATTATGTAAACACACATTTATGGTGACCTTCCCACTGTAAGTTATGACATTGCGTTCGCTAATTAACAGTATTTGATCTGAAAAAATAACACACATCGTTCGCTATGATCACGTTTAACGTCCACCACTTTTTTGTTGTTTTTTTTGTTACATGTAATTTTTATATACTTCTGAATAACATTATTTGTTTATTACGTGTAATATTACAGACACATAATTTCATTGCGGTTTTGTTCAATGAAAGTATTTTTATTTCGATACATAAATTGTCACTCTGGATGTCCTCAATTTCGGCAAATTTCGTAAACGATTCGTTCATCCTATTCGAGTTACGATGGCATGGACAGCACATCCTGACTTTAAGCCCGTAGAACTCGATAAATATGCAAAAGATTACATGAAAGGACATTATGCGATGGAGAAGCGACGGAATGTAAAGGTTGATGGGAATTTGGTGGGGAGGGGTTATGGGAACCAATCCGTTAACGGAAACATCCACCACGTTTCCCACATGCGAAAAATCCGGGAACTAACGACATCGAGAAAGGGGAGGGGAAATGTGAATGCTCTGGCTACAACGCCAACCGCTGTATCACTAATACTAATTTTCAAAAAAAGTTTACCGTTTAAAGAGTGAAAAGCGTAAAATGTGATTTCACTGAATCCAAAATCTCTCTTAAACGTGGTTAGCGTGCGAAGTTTCAAAGTTAAGGGGCCTCCCTAGATAGGCTGCGTTTGTGTGTGTGAGGCAGGAGCGGTAAGGGTGCCGCTGTCCGACGTATGAAGTGCGTTATCGCCTCTCCGCGCAACCCACTCAACTGGCGTACAATGATTTACTATTATCCTTTTTCCTATGGGGCTTTAAGCAGCGACCACATCATTTAATTCGTGGTTAGCGTTGTTTCTATAGTTGTGTTTTTCGAACCCGGGCCAACGAAAACCTTGAAAATTCGGAAAATACATTTAATTTAAAAACATTATTTTCAGCCTAACATGCTGATATAACAATGGCGACAAAAATGCATAACCTGCAGTATTATTTAATCAGCAGATTTCCATATACGGCAGTCTGGAAAAACCATTTTTGGCCATTTTGAGGGGCCCCAAAAATTGTAACTATAGCGACATGGTTTGAAATGTGTGTTCTTTCCAAAGATATGCAAATATATTTTGCGTTAAATAGTTTCGTCAAAAAAATTATATCCGTAACTTGCTGCAACGCGTTTGAAGCGCAGGTTGGGAGGCCCCTTAAAACTGGTCAGTGAGTCGCACTCTAGATTTTTCACGTTTATGACGTGTACTTGTGGAATCTAGGCAGTAAACTAATGTGTGATCCTTCACGCCAATTAATTAATCTCGCCGAGTTAGTTCGGAAAGTGTTGGATGCGTTCTGTAATTCTGTCCGGAATGCGTGTCCCATTTTCACACTGACGCAGCCTAGGAGAGGAAGCTAGTCTGTTTCCCGCTCCAGAAATTGTCGCCGTGTTTCGGCTGCTAGTTGCCGGACAGCTGTTTCTCTCTAGGTAGATCGTAACGAGAGAGATTCTACAAGAGAGAGAAGAGAGAAGCGCGCGAAGGAAAGGGCTCAGGAGAGGAACTGACGGCCTGCAGGTATCGCAATGACCGCGTTACCCCGCCGCCTGAACGTGTTTAGTTTCGTTCGGTTACTTTTATTTAATTGGTCTCGCCGCAGCAAAGAGAGCGTGCCGTGAGAGCTCGCCGGAATACAAACATACCCAGCATGCACCCGTAAACAAAACACGGCGCACGCCTGTCTTCCATCAACTCGGGTCTTAGGCTAAGAGGATTACACGGCACGTGGACAGCGTTGTAGCGAGTCGCGCTTATTCTTTTCTACGCGAAACTGCTGCGCGTATTCGCAAAACGTTTATGCAAGAAAAGAGCACACACTTAAAACTATGTTCCTATAATTTTAAAAATAAACCACGTATATTAGAAGCATGATTCTGGGAGCCCTTAAAATGGCTAAAAATGACTTTTTTTTTTTTAGACTGTTGTAAGTACAAGCTTGGATTCGTAAAACACAATACTAGATTCATGAGTTCGACTTCACTTCAAACGCCCCGTAAATAAAATTATAGCGTCACCGCTTAAAGTCCTGTAGAAAAAAAAAGCGTAAAACGAAACCACTGCACGGAAGTTTGACGCGCGGCGAATAGCAGTAAAGTGGTTGGTAACTGTAGGGTGAGGCAAGCTGAACCTTATCGCTAGAGACAAGAAATTTCGCGGAAAAGATTTTTGCAGCACTTTGTTTCAGTGCCTTACGTGCGCACCTGCAGCTCTGCTACGTGGTCAGTGATTGGATGCCGTAACACACAATGTGTGGAGGTTAAACCCGCAAATCACAGACGTGATGTGTGGCAGTTGTCCGCGTACTGATTGGCACAGTCAAATGAATAACGACTCTGCACAAAAACACTCTGTCAATAGCCATGAAGTTGAGCTGCATGTGTACACGTAAGACACTGAAACAAAGTGGGGCAAAAATCTTTTCGCGTAAACTACCGGGCCCTAGTTATCGCTAGCCTGTCTCCACGCATTACACGTGGAAAATTACGTCCCGTACATAGGCCTATACACAGCAGGCGCTAGATGCCGTGTTTGAGGTAGAGAAACAAGGTCAGCGATAAGAGCTAGACTGACTAGTGCAACAACCGACAGTTTTACGCGCAAGGCGTGCAATGATTAGAGATGATGGTACATTTTGTGCCTACATACCCTTGAAAACGCTGTAGTTTCTTGCAACAAGCACATGATTGGGTAATACACGCCTGACTCCGTAGCTGTCAGCAGACCAATAACAGGCATTACATATAACAGTAGGATTCTTGTTGGCTTGCTCAAATAGGGTAACAGCTCCACGTACAGTAATGTTTTGATAAGCTGAACGTACGTTGAAATCCAGCAAACAGTCAAGTTTTCCCGCGATAAACCATCATCTCTAGCAATGGTTTTTGGCTGTTGGTTTTTTCTAATGGGACTGTATAGGATTACCCAACTATTTTATTTAAAGAAAATGTATACTACAGTCCAGTACATGCTTCTCAATTTTTAGTTAAACGATTCCGGTTCGTATTTTTTCCTTGATAGAAGTCAGGAAAAGGCGTTTTTAACCATTTTAAGGTACCCCTAAACCATGTTTCTAAGCACGATAGCTAGAAAACAAAAACAGAGAAGAATAGTTTTGAATCCTTTTTCTTTTCGCAGATAAAGGTATCGATCACACTTTTATCAATAGGCCTTTCTCTTAAAAAAACTTTCTACTAAAACGTTGCAACACAGCTCATGTGCTAACTGTATAGGGCTCTTAAGCTGGGTTACGATTGACTTAACAGTAGCAGTATGCCGAGTGCTTAAAATATGACTATGGTTTCAGTCACGGCCGTAGAAGAACAGGTCTGGACACTCGCCTGGATATTTGACCCTCTTGTTGTTTGGCTGCAGTTCACCAAGTTACCGAGAATATTGTGTTTTATTGGCGCTGATGTTACGGCGGTCGGACTAAACTCCGCCCACTTCCTTTCCGCTAAGATAAACAATTGATCAAAACGTATTTTTTATCAGTTTATGAAATACTTTCTTCGCTCACAATTTTAAGAAAAGGCTCCAGCAATCTTTATTTACTTTATAAATTAAACAATGGAATAAAGTGGACGGAGTTTGAGTCCGACCGCCCGGAAAACAGCGCCAAAAAGTACGACATTCTCGGTAACTTGACAAACTACAGCCAAACAACAAGGGGGTCAAGCAAAATACATTGTTAGATAGGCGAGTGTCCAGACCTGTTCTTCTGCGACCGTGGTTTCAGTGAAGTTGGTTCATGACTGTCACGTGCTGGTCGTGTGTGTTCTTGGCTTGACTTATTTATAGCTTAAGTACAAGTAAAACCAAATACGGAACAAGAAAACCACTGTTGCAATTTGATTTGGTTGTGTTCACCGAGAAATCTGTGTTTACTTATTATATTTTGTGGAAGCATAGCCAACAGTTTATTAAACGAGACTACCGTCACTTTTGTGAATGTTAAAACAGTTTGTAGTAATTTTGAGTACTTGAAAGAGGTTATGAAATTCGCCTGTGCGATTTCTGTGCATCCTACAATTTCAAACGGTTACAAAAATTCACAACTTTAGCTGAGAGAGTACAATTTCTAGTCGTGTCGTACAAAATGAAATCTAAATGAATTTTACTTCCGGGGGTAAAAAAAAAAAGGAATAATAATCGTAATAACTATATCTAGGGACAGGAAAATTTCGCGTATTCAATGACCTGCTTGCTAGAGTCAACTAACCTATGCATACTCAAGTCCCGCCAATTTGTCCACTGACTGCTACTTACTGTAACAGCAGACAATGAACGAATAGACGAGGCTTGAGTATACGCACAGTACAATGGATTCTAACCTGCAGGTCATTGAATACGCTAAATTTTCCTGTCCCTAGATATATCATAAACTTCTTCATTATTTAACTATGTGTTTATAGGTCGTAAATATAAATCTTCAGTTTTAAATATATCAACTGTAAATTAGCCTTTAGTAAGTTAATCTGATTTCTTACTGATGAGTTTGTCAAAGGACAATTTTCGACGCTAGTAGCAATGTTGTCGGTAATGGTTCTATTTCATGCCTGTGCTTGTGGACAGAACTTCGGGTGCAAAGCTGAACATTCCCGAAGGACGAAGTTTTCCCCATAAGCACCAGCATAAAGTTGACATCTCACCGACATCAGCGCACCTAGCGGCGGAAATTGCCCTTTACCAAATTAATAACATAGTAGAATTAACTCGGGTGGGTGGATCCATTGTTGCCTCAAATAAGCCTACCAACGTGTTAGAACAACGCGTTAGGTCTATTCGTTTTGGTAAACAAAATTGTCTGAACTGACACTGAAAGAAAACTTAATTTTATTTCCTTTCAATGTACCACGGATCTTTGGAGAACAGCGTATTTTAATTTCTGTAATAATTTTACCAGCTAACTGCTAACTTGGTACTTGGTGGCTACTCGTGTTGCCGATGCGTGTCGACTTCACAAGATATTGATCAGATGATGTAGGACGGGATTGGATAAACTTTACCTCTCTGTGATAGGGATTCTATTCGAACTTCGCTTTCACGTGAAATGTATTTACGGATCCGCAAACTACACATAGACTGGTAGAGTGGTACTTTTTTTTTTAAATTGATGAATTTGACATTATAATGTTGACAATTTTCTGTAATTTTGTAAAACTACAAAAATTGCCAAGGCGGCTTTATTGTACACGTCATTTTTTTTTTTTTTTTTTTTTCAAATTCGCGCTTTGTCGTGCCACTTTACAAGAAATATGAAAGCTAGAAAATGTAATCACTGTAAAAAATTGTCACAATGTAAGTCTACGAAACAACCATATCTCGCACAAATATAAAGTTACTAAACAATTAAGTACAGTATAAGTGGATTTTGTCGGTGTTTTTCAGAGATATTCTGGCGTTTTACATTTAATCATTGAAATAACGCGAGTTCGTAATATAAAATAAACAATTAATGAACTATCCCCTTAAGTACTACATGATGTAACACCGATAGCGCCTACTGTAACTTAAACGTGAAAAGCGCAGTGTACATTTAGTACATAGCCATGTATTGTGACTGTCAAATTAAAACATTGTCGGTCTTTCAACATAGGTACACGTTCCATGTGTTGTGGGTTGCCTAACTTTAAGGCGAGTCACTTTCTGTTTCCAAATTTCTCGAAAACTGCCCACCAGAGCGTATTCGGACAAAACAGCATTTCTTGTTACATATGTCTCAAAACTTAATCAAACGTCTTCAAATGTTTGACTTTCCGTACCCAACGCACGCTGTATACAACACAAGGTTGGCCACTTGAATTGTTTTCATAACTGCGGAAGGTCTAAACGAGCAATTTGCTGTAGGATTACAGATTTTGATAATGTAAAACAATTTTCTGGGTTTTGTTCTTTTATCTCACAAGGTTCCCGATTTTGCCAGAAAAAAATTGTTTTCAATTCCAATTAACAAAAGGTTATTGCTCCATTATTACTCTATTTAGGTGATAGGTGCCCTCGTATTTTCTTCTTAATTTTTCTAAATGAATAACACCTGCGGGAGTTAGTCGGTGTTTTAAGACTCCCCTGAAAAAATATATACCGGGTGGCGGAAATAGAACACATGGATTATAAACTGCTCACAGTAATTGCTTTTGAAGAAATGCTCAACAGCGAAAACGCAATGATGCATGGTCCGCACCTCCATTGCTACTGTAACTGGGCGCTCTAACCTACAAAACAACGGGCCTTACACCCCGACTTTCTACTTCCACCACTGAAACTACGCAAGTCAAATACGTGCGTTTTTTTTTTTGCGCCATCTTGTATAATATAAACCTGCGGGAGTACACAACACTTGACTTTAGTGTATGCGACTGCGTTGTTTTTGTTGCAGAGCCTGAACGGCCGACAAGTGGAATCCACGCAGATCAAGCCCCGGGGAAGAGGCGCCAGCGCAGATGAAAGTCCCGGACGACGGACAGGACGCCCGTCCTGGAGATATGTGGAGCGCCAACTCTCGTTTGCCCCCGCGGCGCCGATGACCCGCCGGGTGTGCGCCCCGGGGGAGGCGTCGACGCGGACCCCTCGGCGGAGGAGGGGAAGAGACGCACCTGCCGCGATTGGCCCGGTCTTCCAGGAAGGGGGAAGGAGGGGAGGGAGACGCGGCGCGCGCCTCGCGAGAGAGTCTGACCCACATCCCGGGACCGCGCGGGGATGGATGTGGGTCGAACGCCGCGGGTATCGAGGCTGCGCGCACGGCCCGCAGGTAGCGGCGTCGCCACCTCCTCCACCACAGTTGCCGCCTCCCGGGACCCTTCCTTCCGCTCGCCTCCACTATCAGGCCAGACAGTCGCCGCGTAGACATGCCAGACGGCTCGTCCCCGCTGGCGGACACGTGGTGCGCCGGATAATGGGACTACCTCTGCGCCGCGTCTGACTACATACAGGTAAGCGTTACCGCATATCTACCACCTCCACTCATTTATGTACTTTTATTAACCACCGAACTATTGCCTTTAATATACAAAAAACTGCATAATGTAATCACATTACACACTAAAGATCACATTATTTCAAGATTTCTCGATCCGCTCTGCACGTGAAGTTCGAGACTGAGATAAATTCCCTCTCGAAAACTGTGATGAGAACCATGACTAACATACTATATTTTTGTGTGGCTTTTTTTAAAGGTAGACGCGAAACCTGAATGGCTACTGTTCTAATCCGAATTTTCATTTGAAATCCGGCGATTTGTGCGCTTCTTCATGACGTGGGCCGAATATGCTAGTTGCAAAAAGGTCTAGTGACTTTAATGCACGATACGAGGATGAATAATTGAGCATGTCGTAATGGTACTGCGGTAGATTTCAAGAGGTAATATATAATTCCTACAGTGAAACACTGGAATACGGTGGGTAAAAATTGCTTAAAATTATAAAGTGTACAACTCAATGTTTAAAAAAAAATTTGTCCAGGAGCAGTTGAAAAAGACTGTCGTTTTAGCCCCGAAAACGAGGCTGTATGTTAACTCAAGCAAAGATTTTTTTTTAATTTCTTTAAAAATTTTGAGCCCCAGTGAATGAACGTGTTCACTAGAGGATCTAAATCTATGACAGTTGCAGTAAACAAAATAATTAAATAAGTAAAATGTGGTTAGTTCGAAAAATAGTAAAAGAGGCGTGTATTTTGTACTGATGACAGAATATGTTTCATGGCGTAAGGTTAATGATTTACCATTGTAAACCCAGAAAATGTTGCTGGGATTATTTTTGTTTACTCGTTACCTGCTGCAATATTATGGAGAAAGGATAACACAGAACGTATTCCCGAACCCAAAAATATATTTACAGCTGGAAAATATTGGGCCTACCTAGTAATTTAGTCCAGTATTTTTGTCAGGCATTTTGGTAACTAAAACAGATTCTACGATACAGTTTGTTTAGGTCGTAGGCCTACCTCTTCAAAATGTCGCGTGAGTGCATATTATAAAATAATTTCCCTGTATTTATTTAGAAGCCTTAAAAACATTGTTTACATCGTAACTGAAGAATTCCGTTTTCTTGTAGATAATTTGTCTATACCGCTTTCGAACTGCGAACTTCAGCAGAAGAAAATTGGGCCCGTCTTTGACGTTTTCTCGCTGCCTGAAGAAGCGAATAATTTTCAGATAATGTATATGTGTATTAAAGATTTTCCAGATATTCAGAATATGAGCAATTACTCGCTATCTATAAAAGAAAGTGATATTTTGTGTCCTTACCAACCCTTGCCTGAACCATATAATCATGTACGTACAGGAAGAACCTTACTTTAAACCACTGTGTTAAGCTTGTGGCACGCAACTGTTTGGCCCCGGCTTTACGGCCTTGCTGGGTACTATTTCTTTCACATTGTTGCAAAGAACTTAGATTATTTTTAACAGAAAGCTTTGAAATAATTGCTAATGTGTACAGTCATTGTCTACAATGCACAAATATTCTACGTAGGCACTAAATTATGAGAAGTTAGTCCAAAATAAAATTTAATTGGTTTTGACTTATTTTTTTTAACAATTTTGCTAATACTTGAGGTGCAGAAATCTAAATAATAATAATAATAATAATGTCTTTCAATGTTTCTTGCAATGGGATAGAATAACATATTGTACTATTGTGGACATACACCTTTGCAATTGCGTTTGTCCACAATAGTACAGTATGTAATAATAATAATTTTGATAGTTAAAAACGTTGGGGTTTATTGTGACTTTATTGTGACTTATGTCACGTTTGCGCGTAAAGTTCTTAGAATTTGTATGGCTTTTAATCTACGTCTCAAAATAATGACAAAAATTTTCGTAGTTAAAATTTCCTTATTGACTCAGCGTGATTCAATAGAGAAAAACAAACATTTATTTACAATTAGGTATTATACGTAGTTCGCGGATCAGTGAATACATTTTGAGTTTCATGAATATAGCGACCCATAGGCATAAAGGGATGTCATTTAAAACGCCATCAATAATGAAAACTGTTTGAGGGAAGAAAGTTACACATTCTTGTGAATCATTTTAAAACATAGCCAAAGTGAACAGATGCATAGTAACGAAGGATGTTTTTGCGACAAATATTGTTTTCTTAATGTTGGCGAACTCTGTTAAGCTTATCGTTCAGCCTTTTACATTTATTTGCCGAGATAATTTTTTTTGCAACGTCTCCTCAGTGTTTGTTGAAATTATTATTTAAAACAACACTATATGTTGGCAAAATTTATATTGGATTGTGTGAGAGCTAAATGAAATCAAAGGGGTCCTATTTAAGTTGTTTTACTGATATTTTTTTTTCAGGCCTAAAGAGGAGTAGATATCGTAAAAGCGTCACTTAAATGTGTTGAATTTATTTTTAAACTGATGTTTAGTAACTGTAGCTACATTATGATTGACAACTCTTTTCATTAAGTCGACAATTGGCTTGAGTCAAATAATTACTTTGCTAAAAATTACTGTCCACTTTTTTAACAGTTTTCAACACACATGTGACGGTTCCGTTTCATGATACCTGCTCTCTTCCAGGTTTGGAAAAAATAACCCACTTTAATTAGGAGAGTTCCTTTAATGTACAGTGATGCATATTCTATGTGCTGTGCGAGGTATGGGATGTGATCTAGTGTGTGTGTGTGTGTGTGTGTTTAGCACAATAGCATCCCAGTAGGTAAACTATTGGTAGGGATTGGAAAATTTCACGACTTCAATGACCCGTAGGCTAGAATCCATTAGACTATGCATATTCAAGCCACGTCTATTTATTCATTGTCCACAGTTCCACTGAGTACCAGCTAGTTGACTAATAGTCGGGGCTTGAGTATGCATAGTATAATGGATTCTATAGCTTACAGGTCACTGAATTCGCGAAATTTTGCAGTCCCTAACTATTGGGTGTTTAAACGTCTCAAGTTCGTCTACACGTACTGGTTGACAGCTAACGTTCCGCTACCACAGACTAAATAGTAATACAGACGTGAAATGACGTGGCGGCTCGTTTGATATAGGCGAACTTGGCCGCTTATTGGCTGCCCGAGGCTGTAGACTCCAGCCCCGTGTCTGTTTGGCTCCTGCATGTTACTACAGGTTTCCTATTGGCCTGGCTGCCGACTAGCAGAGCAGCTGCCTCACGC
>PNEQ01068878.1:47740-73904 GCA_003012365.1 Medauroidea extradentata | reverse complement strand
TATAGGATCTTCATGGTAAAGTAAGTAATTTTTAAAACCGTGATTACGTTTCCACTTTCAGGTAATTAGTATATTTCTTTAGTTTGTTAATACAAACACAGCACTTCAGGTAACAAGCAGTGTGTATAGATTTCACTTAAATCAGAGGTTAAGGCATGAGGTCACCACGATAGGCTAACACAGTGAATATTCTGAACATTTTTGTCCTAAGTGATCGCTTTACTGTGAAGAGTTTGTAGTGGTTTTAGCATTTCTATGTTTTTTTTGTACGGTCAGTAACTGACATTTAATATCTGGTAAGGATTGCAATAAATTTTATTGAACCTTAATACTTAGCATATTTTAATCGACTTAGAAAAACTGTAGGAGGTTCTCAATTCGGTTGCTTGTTACCTCAGAATTCCATCATTATTATAAATAGATTGGGAAGATTCTTCTTCTTTCCTTGTTGGAAAGGGGATATTTTTAAATAATTAGTTTGTGTTTAAATTGTTGAATGGATCTAAATTAGTAAACATATTATAAGACCTAATGACAAAGAAAATAAATTATTTTAAATTATTGGTGTTGACGAAATTAAATAACATATGATAAATAATTTGGGACTTGGCGCGGTATTAGACAGACCTTCAGCACACACATTCTAGCCACGTCCAGTCTTCTTGGTGAAGACTCTGCTCACCGAGCAATGCTGTAACTCAGTCCCCCACCCACAAAATCATCCCTTTTTCTCTTTCCCTCTCACTCTAGTCTCTACCTGAATGGCAGACTGACCAAACCAGACAGTTTTTGTCAGGAAGAGGGAAGGGGGAGGGGTTGGTACAAAGCCTGAACAAGTTTTGGCCGCAGCCGCTTGGCGGTGCTAAGATCGTCCTCCACTAGCGCTCCAAAGCGTATAGGGACGGAACTACGTGCTCGACCTCTTCAAAAAGCGCAACAGTAAATCCCATAAGGTTGTCCTGCCCTGGCCGTGTGTACAGTCGGAAAGAATTATTTTATTTCTACTCAGATAATATTGGCAACCCTGCTTGCGTAAGTCGCATGCGCGGTGGCGGACTGTGCATATTGCACATGCGCGTGAACATACACTACTATGAAAAATATGACGGGCTCTATCTGAGAAGTTAAGTACGGAATTCTGTTTGGAGCCAGCGTAGTTGCGATGCACACTGCTTCTTGTGCTGAATTAGGTACGGAATTATATACTGAAGTATGGATAGTCTGTACTAGACTTAAGACATACGTTAGGCTCCATCTATAGGTTTCTCTAATTTCTGATCCTTATTTGTAATGTTTTTAAATACTGTTAAGAGCATAGATATGATTTGCCGAAGTATGTAGAAAATAGAAGAGCAATGGAGCGATGGTGAGGGAAATCATTACCGGACAGCGGAACAGATGCGGAACAAAGCCGGTGGGGCGTTCCTCTCCAATTAGCACTTTATTAATTGTGACTGCAGCGACCGCCAGCAGCAGGCGTGCAATCCCCTCGCACCCCCGTCCCTTCCCCCACACAGGCGGGGAGCATGCGAGGGTACAGTCGCGCCCCAACACAAGTATCTTCGCTACCTCGTACCACACTGTCAAACACACATATGTTCCACAACAATTACATAGCCTGAACCAGGGTATAGTGACGTTTACTAACTAGCTGTAGTATCCGGCACTGGTCAGGTAAACATTTACCACGTGCTTAATACAACAAAGACACTTTTAAATACAAAAATTATAAAGCCAAATTAAACCTTCAAATTGTTAATACGTTTGTATTTTATTTCATCAAATACTTAATTACATATACGAATATATTTAATTTTTATTTGCTCCAACTAATCGAACTGCAAAAGCATACTAACACAAATTTCTCGCTGTCGCCTATACCCTTCTTACCTGGAATATATCCCCAGCGCAATAGGATATTAGATCATTTGAGAATGTTCCAGAGGATTTTTGAAATCTGTTTCAAGTTTCTGAAACAGTTTCAAATGTTCTCAATCGTTCCAAGACAGGAAGTTCATTTATAGAACTATTTTAAATACTCTAAAATATTCTCGAGTATTCTGAAACATTCTTGATAATTCTAGAACGTTGTATAACACTTTGGAACATCTACAATATTCTCCAACATTCTTCAACATTCTAGAACTTTCTGGAGCATCCAGGAATATTTCCAGCCGAGCAATTCGACACCCGTACCTTAAAGGCCACAGGTTCGTATTTATGCTGTTTTTGCGAGTTTAATTTTTAAAATTCTGAAAAGGAGGAGATATCGCAAAACCATCAAATAGAAATGTTGAAAAGAGTTTGTACTATGTTGCCAATTTTTTTTTTTCAAAATATAAGAATATATAGTTTTGGCTAATTATCGACTTAATTAAATTATCTTAAAGTCAATACTAGCCTAAATTTATAAACTCTAATGATTTGAAAAAAAAATTAGGCTACATAGTATAAACAACTTGCAACATTTGTATGTAACGGTTTCACATCTGCTCTGTTTCAGGATTTAAAAAAATTAAACCTACTGAAATAGAAATAGGGACCCGTGGCCTTAAACCCAACCCTGTAGCTCCGAACAGAAAGCTACATGATATATGGTTAATGAAGAGCTACTATACCATGTAATACACAAGGGGCTGAAATGTTTGATTGCAGAGTTATAACGGGACGCACGGAGGACCACACCTTTAATATATATATAAATATATATATGTATATATATATATATATAGATTTGCACGTAATTACTCCCCATAACGTGTAGGAGGTTGTGGTGGCCGAGTAGTCAGACCTCTCGCCTCCCACCAAGACGATCCAGGTTTTGACCCCCCCCCCCCCAGATCAACAAAAAGTCCCACCACAATCGGATGAATAGTGTAGAAACAGATACGTTACAAACAAACATAGAAACATTCATTTCAATATTAGTAGTTCTAAACGTAAATAACGTATTTTAAAAACATACTTACTGGTTCGGTTCAAGCATCTATCCTTACTCAATGGTTCAAGGAAGTCACTGCTAATGGGTGCCTGCATACATCGGGGGAAAATATCCGAAAATGTGAATGTTTCTACATCCATAAGTTTTGGGCGTTCCCAGGATGAATGAAAGCACCGTCAGTTGCAGCAATTTTTTTGTACAAAGCGATTCTTACTCAAAATTCACAAAAAATTCCTAATTTTTTGTGTTAAAACTACACAATTTTATCAAGGATACGTACAAAAAATATATGCAAAAAAAAAAGATTGAAATTGACAGAGTGGTTTCAGAAGTATGATTTTTGGCCACCTAGATACTCGTAACTACACACTGTGGAGCAGAGCAAGTGGGAGACGTGACTGGTTTTCTCCGGGTTCTCCCGTTTCTGTCGTCCTTGCATTCCGTCGCTGCTCCATCTGTAGGGCCTCCCTTCATGTCATCCCTCATTCATCTCTGATTCTCCAGGTTGGAGACTAGCGATGGACTCACCCCTTCCTGCCCCTCCAATGTGCCCCCCCC
The DNA here is from genome assembly GCA_003012365.1 of Medauroidea extradentata. Classification (NCBI taxonomy): domain Eukaryota; kingdom Metazoa; phylum Arthropoda; class Insecta; order Phasmatodea; family Phasmatidae; genus Medauroidea; species Medauroidea extradentata. Next base: position 70,405 of record PNEQ01068878.1, on the reverse strand, counting down.
CCTACCCAACCCCTCATCCAGTAGTCAGAATCTTGGTTGAAACTGTGCAAGGAGAATCCTTGTAGTGGGGCGAGGTCCCTTGGGCCTAATCAATATATTTATCATTATAATGTATATGTGCCCAGTTTATCAACGTACACAAAAGAGTGCGAGAGAAAATTATCAAACAAACACATACGCAGAATTTTCTGCGTACCTCGTAAACGAAAGTTCAATGAAAGGTTCGAAACTAGACAAAACGCCATAATAACACACAACGGTAACGTGTTTGAGAAGAATCACCATTCGAAAACCTCAGTAATGTAGTGGTTAGCATACTAAGGCCCTTGTACAAGCGGCGGTGGGTGGTTTTGATTCCAACTGCCGCCGTATATTTTAGATATCACGAATTAGGTTCTGTGTAATACCGTATGTACGAGACAACCATAAAAATAAAAGCGGTACAAATTGTATTTTACCTTATCATACCTATGAGTAGGAGCATGAACTTTTCGCGATACGAATTTTGCCCCAGTTTGTTTCAGTTGCCTTACCTTCACAATAGCAGCCCTGCTTCATGGTTGTTGGCAGCGTGCCTTTGTTCAGAGGTTTCTGTCAACTGACTGTACCAAATACAATAATGTTACTGCAACATTACACATCTGTGATTTGCGAGTAGAACCCCGATACTCGTCAGGGTTAAAACAAAACATCCAATGTCTGACTATGAAGAAGAAATGCGACGTGTACATAAGTAACTGAAACAAACCGGGGAAAAATTATTTTTGCGAATAGTTCACGGCTCTAGTGATGGGTATTATTTGTTTACGGTATAAATCTCAACACAAGCATTCCTAAAGGCGTGCCAGTATTTTTGACATTTCACGCTCTAAATGTTGGCCTGCTACAACTTTTTACATTGTTAGATAATAAAATACTTCCATATAAACTGGCACTTGTTGGAATATAAGAAATAAATATTTCTTATATTCCTACAAATGTCAGATAAAATTGAGGACCTGGGTGGACTAACAACTTCAGTAAGGAAATTGTGTTTTGAGATAATCAAGTTTAACGTTTTGGAAGCCTGGTAAATGAATGTAGTCACCTTTACATAATGGCTAGAGATGATGGTGTATCTCGAAAATATTTTGTGCCAACATACCCTTGAAAACACTGTAGTTTCTTGCTTCATCTATGATTGACTGATGCAGGTCTGACGTAAGTGTTTGCAAACCAACAACAGGCATCAAATATTACAATAGCGGGATTCTTATTGGCTCAGTCAAATAGGACAACAGCTCCTAGTACAAGCGAAGGCCAGTCATCTTCTGGTAAACATAACGTGCGTTGACATCCAGCAAACAGTACGTTCTTCCGCGATAAACCATCATCTCTAATAATGACATCTAGCTTCATTCTGAGGGAAACAACTTTTATGGTACATAGAACATAGAATGGCAATTCTAAATTTACAGCTGGTGGACTGACGACTTAAGCTGACTTAAGGGGTATGTAAGGTACGATGTCGAGCGGACGCTTGGAATACTAAAGCGTCAATCAAATTTGAACTATTCGTCAAAATTCTATGAGACTTTTTTGCCGAGTAGATATTTTATCAGCGGACGTTTATTTATATAGCACTATGTGATCACATGCCTTACTTTCGAGTAAAAAATTAAAAACTGTTTTAAGAAAATAAAGAGCTTGAAACCACAAAATCTACAAAAATGGAAAACTGTAATTTTTATAATTTTTTATGTAATAACATTTACGCATCTATAGAAACGGAACTTCAAAAATACTAGCGTTTCTTACTAACCGAAAATCTCTGCACGAGAGGTCCACCGAGATCCTCAAAGTAATGTTTATATAACAACGTAAAATGGTGTAGGATACTAACATTTATGGCATAAAATACCAAAAAAATTGATGCGCCGACATGAATGTTTGTGGTGGGGTTAATACTGTAAATTAAATATGGCAGTGCACAATTGCGCTTAAGAAAAAAACAAAGAAAGGAGCTTTACGATGAACCTTGGATTTCACGCAGTCCGGCAATAGAGGAAAGCAGATACTGAAGAATTCATAACAGTGTGTGAGTGATGCGAGGCGCAGCGCCGACTGTAACAGCAATAAAACTACGCCTGCCAGCTCTGCAACCACGCGCACACTACGAGAGAGACACTACGAGAGAAGCTCTACGCACTAAGCCCCAGCTTTATGGCGACTATATCTTATCACTCGCTACAACTCCACTGGGAAGCAATGGTAGGAGATATCGCCAGACACTCAAGCTCACTGCCAGTGGTTACTTCAAGACAAACATTAAATTGCACCTCGTTTTCTTTTCTGCTCGAATAAAACTCGAACTCCTCGGGGAAACAATTTTTACATCGAATAAGAATGACTGCTCACGTAGGTGCACTCTACAATCGCGTTTTGTACGTCTACAAGAAAAAAAAACTGTTTAACGTAATATCCAGGATTTCTTTCGGTAACGTAATTTATTCTTAATGAAAATATTTTAAAGTGATAGAAATTATTTCAAATGTCTACGACAACTCATAGTCATTATATGTGTTATTTGAAAAGTGTCCGAAGTTGAAAAAAACTACTTCGGTATCCTTCCGCACTTTATCAAATTATTTGTCCACTTGGAACAAATTAAAATAAAAATTCTAACAACTTAAAGTAAAAAATAAAAAAGATACAAAGAATATTGCTGTAAAATACATAAAATATATTGTTTGTACGCATACAAACATTTTTATAAACACACAGGAATACTATTGTATATTGTGTTTCTCCAAGCATTTCCTAATAATAAGTTATTTGTAACGTTATATTTTTCCCTCGGAAACTAGATTCCATATTTTTTTTGTAAAAGTTAATAAAAATCCAGTGCAGAATAGTAAAAACTGACACTTTTACCTTAACACACGTCACCGTACATCAAACACAACGAATCCAACACTTTCGAGAGAAATCAATATTGCAACTCTTTCCAACACTGGAGCAAAAAAATATATATATATTCAAACCTTAGTTGGCCAAATAAACCGTTTCACTGAACAGACGAACTACCAAAAATTCAAATGTGGCATTTCTAATGTGAAACTTTTTTTTTAAGTTCCCAACGTAACTGATGGCAGACGCGTGGCTGGCGAAAGGGGAAAGGGGGTGAAGTATTTTCACTGCAACCGTAATCAAACTTCTGTGTAAGAAGTAACTAACCATGTTCATTTGCTGCACGAAAATGTCAGTCCATTGCTGTTCCACGGTAAATGTAACAAACTTTTCACACGAACGCATTTTTACAGATAAACCCTCACTTTTTTTTTGTGAGGAGACAAGTAAAATGATGATTCTAATTTCGGCCGTTAAAGTGACTGAATTATATGACTGACATTGCATCTGAATGGCTGCTCTGAATACTAACTGTATACAGCAAAGTTGGTAAACTAAGATTACTATCAATGTCCCTGGTGGCTATCTTTCACCAACAAACTTCGCTAGGTACGTACTTCCTTAGATAACAGCTTTACATTTTATCTCCAATGTTCACTTTCACATTCGTCGCATTTTGCAGAATATTAAAGAAATAATTATAGTAACAAAAATGTGGGAATCTGACGATTAATCATTTTCCCCTGGGTGATGCAATCTGACTGACTAAGGTTATCACGCAATAATTTTATAACTGGTTGTTTCTTGTGTCCTGATTATTTATATGCTGTACGGGCTGTTTCTTTTGGACAATAAAATAAGTATTAGGTGAATTTAGACCACATACGTCTAACACAATGTCGACTTTAGCCGACTAGCTGAGGCTTATCTTCAATGAACATAATTTTTGTCTGAAAAGAAAATCTTGCAAGGTCATAGTTTTATCATCTCGCTAGTTTCCATTATCATCGCTCAATAGCTCTACAGCTGCGTGAACAATATATTTTCTTTCCTGAATACAACAGAAAATCTATTTGTGTGATGTTGAAATGAACACGATTATTTCAAAATCATGCTTCATAAGTTCGGCACCTTTGATTGATCCAGTCAAATGTGACCATAACAATAAGGAAAGAATGTCAGACATTCCTGCGAAATATCAGCGTCCTTAAGTCACTTACTTAAGAGTGAGTGACAGGCGCCATTTTGAATTTTTGTATTTTGTGTCATAATTTTTCTTCTGGGTACATTTTTGCAACTTTAAAAATGTTCCGTAGTTAGGTTAAAGTTGCATAAATGTATCCAGAAGAAACGTTACGACACAAGATACAAAAATTCAAGATGGTGACTACCTCTCATTCTTAAGGGGGTTCCCTACCTGCGCTTGACTTGCGTTGCAGCAAGTTGCGAATATTCATTTTTTGATGAAACTACTTAACGCTCATCGAAATTGTTCGACTACGAAAAGAACGCACACTCCAGTGTATGACGTTAGAAGTTCAAAAATTCGGTACGCGTGTTTTAAATATGATTTCCGGGCCTTCCAAAATGGCTGAAAACGGCTTTTTGAGACTGCTGTATCTGGTAACATAGAAACCAAAATCGGAAAACCCACAAATATAAGCACGTGTTGGACTTAACATTGTAAGTCCCACAAATATAATGATATGCTCACCGCTTAAAGTCGCGTAAGAAAATGAATACTAGTGCAGCTTTGCGCGCCAGTTGAGTGGCTTGCACGTAGAGGCGAAACTACGTTACACACGCCGGCCGGTGACGACCTTGCGCTTATCAATTTTCTGCCTTTCACACAAACGCAGTCTATGTAGGGAACCGCCTTAAGTGTTAATTTGACGTTGGAGGATAAAAAAGACGAGTGCATGGCAGGTTAAAAAAGCCTAATATTTAGAACCACGAGTGTGTGGCGAAAATGTTCTTGCGCCATTTGGTTGCAATGCCTTATGCGCACATCTGCAGTTCTGCTTCATAGTCTGTGATTGGCTGTTATAATTCTCACTTGTCTTGAGGTTACACTGACAAATCACAGTGTGTGGTGTCACAATAACCTTATTATGATTGGCGTAGTCACGTAAGAGACGTGTCTGAACAAACACACACTGCCAATAACCATGAAGCAGGCTGCCGACGTGCTCGTAAGACATTGAAACAAAATTATGCAAAAATATTGACGTGACATACTTGTGGCTAAATGTGTCAATATTCTTGTACCTTGCACGCCAACCTCTAAGTTTACGAAAAAGTGTAGTAAGGTGGTTACTGAAATCTTCAACCTGCCCTTACCTGAAGAGATCCAAGAACATCGAAACACGAGTAAGTCATTCTTATCCTTGGACGGCATTCTCGCATCTTAACGGGGGTGGTTTCCAAGGCTGAGTTCCCTAATGCGGACAGGGGATTGGTGGGTACAACACCTTTGTACACACCGCCAACAAACACAGTGTGGCCCTACAATGTTTCTATCCACGAAGGGAAAATTTGTCTTATTGGTTAAGCATTTACGTAATATACGACGAGAAATATATTTTTCGCCGCTTTTCCCTACCTGCGCTTTAAACGCGTTGCTGTCAGTCACGGCTATTATTTATCTGACGAAACTATTTAAAGCAAATTATATTTGTTTATCTACGAAAATAACACACACTTCAAACTATGTTACTGTAATAAATTTTAAAAATTCGGCACGTTAATTAGAAAAATAATTTTCAGGCTCCTCAAAATGGTCAAAAATGCGTTTTCCAAATGCCGTATATGGAAAAATAAAAACCAAGCTCGAAAAACACAACTACAGAAACAAGAGCTAGACTTTGAACTATGCTGGCCACAAACAAAATAATGTGTCCCACGCTTAAGGGCTTGTTCCCGAGTTTTTTCAGACTGGTGCCAATAACTCAAATATTTTTTTAACCAAAAATTTTGGAAAAATTTGAGTCAATGTGCAATCACACGATGCACAATACTGTGGCCGCGGTTTTTGAAATAATGTACCATTCGCCAGCAAAAAAATGATTTCCTTCATTTTTGCTTATTTTCACGACGAAAAACGTGGTACTTTGGGTAATGAAAAAAAAAACTGTTCAGTATAATTCTACAAATAAATTCAGCTACAAATTATAACATATAAGTGTAAAAACTGTGCAGCGAAATTTTGATATGAGTATTAGGTAGCAATAAAAAAAAATATATTTTCGAAATCACTGCAAAACTCCGTAACAAGACCTTAAAGTCCCATAGTAAAAAGGATAATAGTAAATCACTGCACGCCAGGTGAGTGGCTTGCACGGAGAGGCGATAATATATTACATACATATGTTAGTGGCACCCTTATCACTCCTGCCTCACACACACACAAACGCGGCCTATCTAGGGAGGGCGAGAAACCTATTTTTCGCCGCGCGTGCAGTTGCCTGCCGCAAAGAGTCGATCTGCTGCTAAAACGTTGGCAATATGGAGGAGGGTGAGGGTAGGTTGGGACGACACACAGACGCGAGAAGAGCAGCAGAAGTGATGTGGGAGGGGGAAGTTCGGAGACAAGCCGGAGATCACAGCGTGACTGGAGAGATGAGATACACGCCGCACGCAATCGGTACAAGAGAGTTCAGCAAACACTCGGGGCCACAGAAACTGCGTCACCACTGTTGCCAACACACAGCTTAGTTGTACGAGGGATACAGTACTTAGCTCAGCTCTACCATGGCAGACACTGCACCGAGACAACTGATAGTGCCAGTCTCGTATATGTACAGACGTCGCCAAGTACCTTGCAACACACCCACGCCACACCACTGTCGTGCACAGTCATTTCTGAGCACAGTTGACTATTTGCTATATGGTTTCACTCTAGTGTCTACTTGTCCCATGTTATTACATTATTTGTGTTTTCACATTTAATCGGGCCAATGTGAATTATGATACGACGGTAGGCCTACTGATAGTTTGTTGTTTGCTTGTAATTTTTGAAACTTTTCAAGTTATCGTCATCCAATCGTATAAGACGGGAAGCATTAGAGCTCTTTAAAGACTACTTTGGCACTAAATATTTTCACGGTTTTTCAGTCTATCTAACCACTGGTACAGACTCAATCTCTCTCTCTCTCTCTCTCTCTCTCTCTATATATATATATATATATATATATATATATATATATATATATATATATATATAAACATACATACTAGCTGCCGCGGCAAACTTTGTTTTGTCATGTAAATAACTTATTGTAAGTGTGTAAGGATGTGGTATATAAGTGGAAAATGTCTAATAATAAAGAAATTAATAAATAATAATAATAGAGCAGTGATACCTGGTGGGGATAGACTGGTATCAGCTCGTGGGGATAACTGATCAATTATCACTTACACAGTTATCGACCGGGTTCTAAAAATATTAAATTAAAAATATTTGCTAAACAATAGCACTTACGAGTGTAAAAATAGATAAAAACCTATTCGCAGACCTACCGAATGTATATACAAAATTTCATTGTAATCAGTTAAGCCGTTTCGGAGGAGTATGGAAACAAACACTGTGACATGAGAATTTTATATATTAGAGATATATATCCTATTCATTTCACGACAATATAGAATCCAAAAGCTGGTCCATGCGTGTTGATTTTCGATTGGTTGATGAATTATTAGACCCACCCTGGGGAAAAGGATAATAAGAAAACTAGAGCCCAATCGCCGTATATAGTTCATAGTTTGATTGAGACAGCAGCCAAAGAAGGAAAATAAGGGACTTAATGTATAGGATCGTTAATTCTAGCCTACATGGAGTTGAACCCACGAAGCATCCATGTCTCCAGACATTGTGTTAGTCTCCAGATGTATTGAGCCCTCAGTGTAGAGGACGTGGTGTAGTGACCGTGTGGCTGTCAGCGCTGTAGTGTCGGCGGGGTCGTCATGGAGCCAGGGCAGGTGGCAGACATCGCGGCGAGGTACTGCGTCAAAGAGCCGGCAGGAATACACACCACGCTCCGCGCTATTGATCTGTGTTGCCGCCGCCCTCCCGCCGTATTACCGCTCTCAATACTGCCAACACCACACACTACATTTACCTGTCAACTCAAGTGTTGGTCACGCGTCATTGCTAGTGAACGTTGCCGAGTTGCAGAAAACCCACACTTACACAAGATGACCAATCACGAGAAAATTAGTCAAAAACTATAAACACTGTAATATAAGCCAGAAACAGCTGAAGTCAACAAACATACAAATAATTCGGGAATATGAATGTATTCGATAATCGATACAGAATGGGAACCAAAATACGAAATGGAAAGTCAAAACAGACAAGGAGCAAACAAGACGCATAAAATGGCGACAATAGGGCAACACAAATGACCACAGCAACAGAAATGGTTGCAGACAAGGCCAGGGGCGGATTTAGAGTTGGGGGGGGGGGTGCCTTCCGGGCTGAAGGACCCCCCCCCCCCAACCACTGAAAAAAATCGTGTTCAACATTTTGTAATCAAAGTACGTCCAGCCGCCTGAAGAAAACTGAAGATTTGTTCTATGATGATCCAAGCACATTTAATGTGTCCTACGTGTATGTATGATATGTTTAATGTTTTATAACAGTAAATAATCACAGTTTTGAGATGGCTGGTGTTTTTTTACAATCCATAAAATCATTTACAATCCATAAAATCACATCAGTCTTCCCCTCCCCCCCCCCTCCAAAGTATGTTTCTAAATCCGCCACTGGACAAGACAACCCAACATATATAAACAGCAGGCTTCCTTCGACGACAACAGAAGCTGTGTTCTGAAACTGGTGTGTGTTCCCGCCACCAATCACACAATCAGAGGAACTGCAGCAGAATGAATGTTGGTCACAATTTTTCCTGCTTAGTTCGTTTATGTAACCGTGGATGTTCTGTGCCTCGGCAAAAACATTGGCTAGCAATGACATATATCCAACACAAGATACCAGTTAATTATGTAAACTCCATATCAAAAATCATAACATTTCCCCCTCCACTGTCCGGACCTTTGATTAACATGGATGTTGATTGCCAGTACCCGTGTGTGAATATTTTCCTTTCCATCTCTTAATGAACACCGCGGTAATTGCTACATTTGATTGGTGGTTAACCGACTGCTTTTGACATCTAACTTTTGAAAAACCAATAAGACCTACTTTTAAAAAAAAACCCAGCGGACGCGACTCGTAGTAATACCTGCGTTCCGTCACCACCACTTTCAGTTAGCAGAAGTAATTATTTTACGTGTGGCGGAAGGCTGCTAAATAGAACACGAGAGATACTGGTGCACATATATTAAATATTACAAACAACTTACTGAAAAAATATACTTCATGAAATATTAAAATAATTACTATAATTTGACACTTGTTACATGTATTTATTACATTTTTATCGATTCAGCTCCAAGCCATGATATTTGGAAGCATAAGCATGACTCATAACTAAGAGTCTTTTTGTTTATTAAACAAAATATTTGCGCACTACAACTCTTTGGCATGGATGTCGACATAAATAATGATGTTTGTCGATGGTACAAAATTACTGTTGATACATTTTCAAGCAAATTCTTGATGTTTACGGTATTATGGCTCCCCTCTCCCAAGTGATTGGTATTTACGTAACCGGAAACAGCAACATTCATTTTGTTATTTTTTTAACTACCCCCCCCCCCCCGACCTCAAATTAGAAATCAGCGCTAATGCTCACATGTACGAGTGTTCTAAGTCTATATTTGCCTCTATTAAACTGAAAGCTCCTGTTTCAACCCGTGGAGGCATATAGATAGAGATGATGTAAAACCACTGGAATTTTTGTCACCAGTATAGTTACGTAGTTGAGGTCGTGTACATGTCATATTGGTACACATGATGGTTTATCGCGGGAAAATTTGACTGTTTGCTGGGATCCAACGTACGTTAAGCTTATCAACTGTTCACTAGCTTTTCCTCGTACTTTGGAGCCGTCACCCTAATTGACTGAGCCAATAAGAATCCCACTATTGTAATATTTTATGCCTGCTATTGGTCTGCAGACAGCTACGTTGTGTCAGAAGTATATCACCGAATCATATATGCGGCAAGAAACTACAGTGTTTTCAAGTGCATGTAGGCACAAAAAAATTTTCGCGATATACCATCATCTCTACTCATTGGACAAAGGTTGTGTGGTTTAATTCAGTTGTTTACAGACGAATCGCAGACGTGACGCAGCAGAGTAAGCACTGGACCTGTCAAATGGGAACACGGCAATACCAAAGTACGTCTGACAATTAATATATAACATTGAAGGCTAGCAAAGGGCTGAAATTTCCCGCGATAAACCAGTGTATGTCTACCAGATCCAGCTACCACGTAGCCAGCTAGTATGCTAGTGTAGAAACTAGGGGGGGGGGGCAATGCGTGTGACAATACTAGCGGAGACTCGGCGATTGTCGGTGAAGATACATACGTGCTTCTAAGAGAGAGAGAGAGAGAGAGAGAGAGAGATAGAGGATACAAAGAGTCAGCGAACAAGGGCGAGGGGATAACTTTGCTGTGACCAGTTAAGGCAAAAAGGGGCGGACAGGGGGACACAGTGCCACCCCTAGGACAGAGGGGAGGGACAGTATAGGCAGTAGTACCCACCCTAAATTTTAAAGTCTACATCAACACTTACATGTTTATTCAATATTTAGAATCGAAAATCACTCAAATAGCACCAATATGCACACTTAAATCCAAATTGGCTCCGGGAAGGACTCTCTGGCTCGGACCTACCGGTTTAATAAGTCGTTGCAGGGAAAAAATTTGAAGCATATCTTGTCAACGATCCCGCTCTCCTTTAAAAGAACACCTCCCGCCGCCACTGGCTGTGACATAAAAGAAGAGATCATACCACATTAAAGGGCCTCCCTAGATAGGCTGCGTTTGTGTGTGTGAGGCAGGTGCGGTAAGGCTGCCACTAACCGACGTATGTAATACATATAGACCCTGTTTTTTCGCGAAAAGCATTTTGCCGCAGTTTGTTTCACTGCCTTACGAGCACATCTGCAATTCTGCTTCATGGTTATTGGCAGGGTGTCTGTGTGAAGAGCCGTATCTCATTTCACTGAGCCAATTACAAAAACTTTCCTGCAACACCACACGTCCGTTATTTGCCGGTAGAATCCGAAGACTCGTGACAGTTAAAATATCCAATCGCTGACCACGAAGCAGAACTGCAGATGTGCACATAAGACACGGAAACAAAGTGAGGCAAAATTCTTTTGCGAAAAACAAGGGTCCCTAGTAGAGACTGGGAAATTTCGCGAATTCAATAACCTGTAGTGTAGAATCCATTGTACTATACATAGTCAAGCCACGACTATTTGCCCACTAGCTGCTACTCAGTGGAACAGCAAACAATGAACGAATAGACGGGCCTTGAGTATGCATAGTACAATGGATTCTATCCTACAGGTCATTGAATTCGCGAAATTTTCCAGTCTCTAGTAATACATTATCGCCGCTCCGCGCAAGCCCCTCAAATGGTGAGCAGTGCTTTACTATTATTCTTTTTCCTACGGGACTTCAAGCGGGGAAAACAATATTTTATTTATGGGCAGCGTAGTTCAAAGTCTAACGGTTGTTTCTATAGTTGTGTTTTTTTTTAATCCAATTGTTAATTTTCCAGATACGGCAGTCTGGAAAAGCCATATTTTGGCAGTTTTATGGAGCCAGAAAATAATGTCGAATTTTTAAAAATATAGCGACATAGTTTGAAGTGTGTGTTCTTTTCGCAGATATACAGATATAATGTGCGATAAAAAGTTTCGTGAAAAAGAGAATAGCCGTAACTTGCTGAAACGCATTTGAAGGTCAGAGGGAGGACCCTTAATTGATTATTACAGACAGAGGGGAGTATCAATAATCTTCCGTGTGACGGTATTTGACAATGACAGTGTAGCGGCTAGTATGATCGCAGGATGGACACGTAGTTGTTTAAATACGAATAACGAATATTCAGTAGCCGCGCATCAGAGTTATCATTGGTCCAGTCAGAAGAGTACATGACAATAACGACAGAACGTCACATACAGACATGTTATATTGACGCGTAGCAAACACTCTACTTTTACACCGATAAATCATCTGTATCAGCAGTCTTTTATAGTGTTTTGTTTCCTGTAGTGTAAATCACTATTAGAGAGCAAAATATCGTGAAAACTATCTGTGTTAAAATAACATTTCAAATGCTGTGGGATGTTGCCCCACTTGATCAGACACAGCTTGCAGGCGTAACATTACCTTCCTAACTGCTCTACCAGAATGCTCACTGTCCCAGTCAAATAGGAACACACTAACTAGGAAATACACAAGTTGCACGCGTTAACACTGTACTTCCACCAATCATACAGTCTACTTTACTGCAATATATCATTATTTTTAACATTATTAAATAATATAACAATAATTAGTACAGATGGTAATTTGTCGCGGGAAAACTCGACTGTTCGCTGTGTTATTAACGTACATTCAGCTTACCAAAAGGTTACGGCTTTCGCGTGTTCGTGTGGCTGTTACCCAATTTAACTTGGTCAATAAGAATCCCCCTATTTTAATACTTTATGCCTGTGATTGGTCTGCTGATAGCTACTTTATGTCATGCGTACATCACCCACTCGGGAAACTGACGAGGTTGTGGTACATATTGGTACATATGTCAATGCTTATTATATTAATTGAAAATTTAAGATTGCTCAAAGACAAAATTTAAAAAAACTAAAAGGAAGCAATTATATTAAACAGTTTTTATCAATGTTATAAATATTTTGTCCGGGTAACATATTTATTTCTGCGGCACAATCTTTGCATGGGCAAAAGATTGGAAAGAAAAGGGCAACATAGGAAGGATCTCTAGGAAACAACAACAAAGCGAAGTGAAGATATTTAGGTCAGCACTCAACATGTGGTCTTCGGCGCTGGTGAGGGGTGACATGATGTGAGTACGGAGCAGCGCCGGAATGAAGGGCCGAGGAAACAGGACATTCCTGAGAAAACACGCCATCCAGCGGCACGATTACCACATGCGAAAATCCGGGGACCGACCCCGCCGGGAATCGAGCCCGGATCGCCTTGGTGGGAGGTGAGAGGTCTGACCCCTCGGCCACCGCGGCCCCTGACAAAGAAATAGGCGGAACTGAAGTTGTTACGTGAGACTAGTTGGTCAATACGAAGATAAACATACTGCAACAATCACATTAATTAAAAATAACGGGGGATGTTCCACATTAAGGTTCTTATCTAGGTAGGCTGCGTTGGTGTATGTGAGGCACAAAACTGAAGTGACGTTGGTCGGCTTATCTAAAGTATTATCGCTTCTACACGAAAACCGAGCAACTGGCGCGCAGAACTTTACTATTATTTATTATCCTATGGGACTTTAAGCAGTAACCGCATTATTTTATTTGAGATATTTATGGTACAAATTCCTGCGCTTATTTCTATTATTGTGATTTTCGAATCTTGTTGGAATTTTCTTAGGTACGGCAGTTTAAAAAAGCAGTTTTTAGCCATTTTGAGAGTCTTGAAAATCGTGTTTCAAGTAAGCAATCTAATTTTAAACCGATAGAAACATTGCTTGGAATGTGTTTTCATTTCATAGACGTAAAAACTTAATGCGTGTTGAGATATTTCTTCCTAATATGATAACTCGTGACTCGCTGCAATGCGTTTCAAGCGCAGGTAGATAGGAACCTTATGGGCGCGGTTCACCTCAGTTCTCAACATCTTTATTTATTTTTATATTTGCACCAGATATTATTTTCTTATTTTAGACATAAATTGTGATAAAAACTTCCTCTAAGGAAATTTTTGTATCTCTCATAGTTTTTGCGTAATGATTCGTAAACGTTAAATTTTGCACTTTACGGTTTTATGTACGCCACTTAAACCAACTGACATACCAAACCGACAAAATTCAGTATATAAAAATGTTGTAGGCTATGATCTGACATATATAAAAACAAAAAATTAAATACTTTTGTATGTAATAAAAATGCTAAATTTTGAAATGAAAATTAAAAATATGTCAAAAATTTTTTTGAAAAATACAAAAAAAATATGTATTTTTGTTTTTATATAGGGCCTATGTCAAATCATAGCCTACGACGTTGTTATATAGTGTGAATTTTTTTCAGTTTGGAATGTCTGTTGGTTTTAGTGGCGTACTTAAAACCGTAAGTCCAAATTTTGACGTTTGCGACTCATTACGCAAAAACTATGAGAGATAGAATATTTCCTAAGAGAAGGATTTAATCACAATTTAGTTATAAAACAAGAAAAAATATCTAGTACAAATATAAAAATAAATAAAGACGTTGAAAACCGAGGTGAACCGCGGCCTTAAGGACGCCGCCTAGCACGCGCTTCAGATACCTTTATCTTTTACGAAGCTATTCCACGTGCACTCATTGTGCCAACGTACGAAAATAAAACACTTCAGACAAGGACGGGATGGTCTCTGAAGACATTTATTACGTTTCCATATAGGTTTGAAATCGATTTCAGAACACTTACAATTTCGAAAACGTTCACGAAAACGGGATTCAAATCGATTTGAGCCTCAATGTCGTTACATCAAAAATTGGGATCGTATCGGATTGAGTCGAGCGTAAAATTCCATGGAAACGCGAATCGAAAGTAAACAAACACATACAAAGGAATGTTTGGTCGTGAAGAACATTAATTTTCTTGTATCCGTTTTATTTGCATAATTAATTTAGTTAACGTTGAAACAAAGAAAAATAAAGATATTGTTGTATGCATTTATGTATTTACTTCATGTCAATCAACATCAATTTCAATTGTACCAACATTACCACATGCAAATTTGTCCAGTAAACTGAAATAGAATTCTGTCGCATCCAAAGTAAGCATGTAGACGGGCATTGTTATCAGTCGCGATTCAATACCCAATTAGTTGGAAATGAAGTTAACGGTTTAGAAGCCCACCAACACAGCTAAAAATTGCATTTTCAAACTGCCGTGCGTCAAAATGTACTGTCCAGATGTATGCGAAACTCAAGATTTAACATGCACTGAACTTCGTTATACACTTTCCGTCACATGGCCACAGCTTAAAAGTGTACGGTAGATGAATAAACCCTAAAAAGAATTTTAAGTCGACACGTGCTTGAAAGTAAATACGCAAAAAATACAAAATAATAACCCTAGATTATCATATTTGCCAACTTTATGAACAAACATTTACCCAGAATGATGCATTTTTCAAGGTTGATCTGCTGCACATCAAAAAAACGTTAAGATATTTTGGCGTCAGAGATCATTCTTTAAAAATACGTTACTCGAGAAAAAATTTTGTTCTGAAAGTTGGTAATACTCTTGTCTAAACTTGCTGGATTTTAATTTTTACTAATTGGCTTCGAGAAACCCACAATTTTAAACTGATGCTTTAACCGTTTAATTTTGTACCATGCTCTCTGTAAGTCCCATAGTAAAAATAGGCGGAAATCTTGCACGCTTGACTCGTTGTGGCGATGCGAGATTTGAAACGCACTCCAAGGTCGCCCTTGTAGCTCTGTCATGTCTGAATCTCTAAGGTGCAGATCGATGGCTTAAGAGAAAAAGCATTATGAAAATATTGTACACTGTGGCTGAGTGTAATTATGGACGAGACGTGATGCATGTAGGTAGGCAATGTAATAACACGGCGCCTATCGTGTTGGTGAGGGGGAGATGTGTGGTAATGTGTGGTGTAGGCCTAGCACAGTGAGGATGTGGTCGATAACTGTCCCAGCGTGCATTGCAAACGTCTACCCTCCCTCTCAGCCCTCCATCCACCCGGCACTCTCTCATCAGCCGTCGTTGCACGTTACAACACCGCCTGTCCCCAGCAACTCTCGCTACCCGCGTAGCTCTTCACGTAAGAGGCCTCCCTGGATAGGCTGCGCGTGTGTGAGATAGGAGCGATAAGGTTGCCACTAGCCCACGTATGTAATGTATTATCGCCTCTCCGCGCACCCACTTAGCTGGCGTGTAGTGTTTTACTATTATCTTTCTTCCTATGGGACTTTAAGCGGTGACCACATTATTTTATTTGTGGGTAGAATAGATTAAAGTCTAATGCTTTTTTCTATAGTTATATTTTTCGAATTTCGTTGTTATTTTTTAGGATACGGCAGTCTGGAGAACCCATTTTTGGCAATTTTCAGGGTCCTAAAATGACGTTTCTAATAAACGTGCCGAATTTCTAAAACTATAGCGACATAGTTTGAAGTGTGTGTTCCTAGATATATTAATATATTGTGCGTTAAATGGTTTCGTCAAAAAAGAATTGTCGTAACTCGTTGCAACGCACCCGACGGCCTATCATCGTGACTTTTTCTTCAAAGTGACAATCATAAAACATCACATCAAATTAGCGAATTTGAGGATTTTTCAAAATTGTACCCATAAAGGAGTGAAAAGCCTTTAAATGTGTCCTCAATAACTTATCGATATCTATCGAGCCCTTCGGGATACATACTTGCTTTTCGCTTCAAAATGACGCTTATGTAAATACCCCCAAAAAATAGTTTCAGGAATTTTTTGAAATTCGACTCCGAACGAGTAAAAAAAGAGGGGTGGGAATGTGTTTACTAATCGTCTGTACAGTTCGATCCCAATGACTATCATCGTGATTTACAATTCAATTAAATAAACATACAAAGGTCTAAGTTAGGACATAAGACTCTTTGGAATTCTTTAACCCGTTCAGTCACGTTGGAATTCATAAGCTAATGTGCTGCAGTTATAAAATATTTGGTTGTGTACTGTACTTGCACTAGTTTTATTACTTGTAACTAGTAAACAACAGTCTCGTTGCTCAGTGAGCTTTATACCAACCAATGAAAGACTAGTGGCTTCGGTATTTCCACGGGGTAGGTTGGTCAAAGGTGAGGTGCAGGATGGTATGGGCCAAAAGTACTATCTCAACTTACAGCACCTACCATAAGATTCAACCCCCTGAAACATGTCTTTAAATGTGGACATTGTGACTAGACGGGTTAATTAAGGGTGCGAAAAGACATGAAATAGTTTTAGATTATTCTTCCGTATTTATCGGACCAGTAGAGACATCTAAGTTTTGTTTTCTTCAGAATGATGTTTACGTAAATACCCAAAATACCATTTCAGGATTTTTTTTCGAAATTCGGCTCCGAAGAGGTAACGACGGGTAAAATGTGTTTCAGATTCGTATCTAAAACACACTGACAAACTTTAACAGGTATTTCCTGAGGTGAAAATAGAATGTTGGATGTAGGGAACCCATGGTCCAGTTCACATAGGAAGAGGTGCCGACACTTACATAGTTCGAGAAAATATGAAAGATTTTTGTAATACGGTATTTAGGAAACCACTTGCTTGACAGAAACAAATTTCTGGTTACGAAATAGTTTCACTGAAACCAACAATAACGTAAAGGTTTTGTACATATTTAACAAACCTCGATCACGTTGTATAGGGAGTGACACTGCCCTTATATCTTTGATAAAATGTATGCGACAGTAAAACGTTGCTATTTTTGATCAAACATAATTAAATGGCAGTAAATTTAGAATAATATATGTCCCTTGCAATAAACTGTCTAATGCTAGTCCTTTTACGGCAATTATTAAATGTTTGATTCCACTGTGTGTTCATTTTCAACTGTAACTAGAGGTTTGAATGAACTTACTCTGTGCTATGCTGTGCTGCATTGGTGCAAATAGCAGGCGGTGATATTTATCCAGCATGCCATGTAGCTTCTATCTAGAGGTTTCTGCGCTCATAATACCGTTTCATTTCAACTCGCTCATACATTCAGTCGATAAATAGTTTCACAAAAATTAAATATTGAATTTTGTCTCCGATACAGATATTCAACTTCTGCCAGAAAACAGCACTAGTTTATGGAATACGCTACATATTATGGATTGTGAAAATTCAGTAGGCCTACTTCATGTCCGTCACTAGACTGTCTGCTGAATTTAAACGTACGTCAATCTTACTTACTGGCCTGCACTTGTTACGTGGAGCTGTTACCCTATTTGACTGAGCCAATAAGAATCCCACTATTGTCCCGTTATTTGTTTGCAGACAACTACGTCGTGTCGGATATACAACACCCAATCATATACGTTGCAAGAAACTGCAGCGTTTTCAAGGGTAGGCTATTTTGGCACAAAAAAATGTTTCCGAAGTACCGTCGTCTCTATTCGTTAGATAATACTACCTGGAGAGTAGTGAGCTTGATCCTGACCTAACCGGGATAAATAGCTAGAGACATGCAAAATTCAAGTTATCATTTGGTAGCAGGCTAAACTTCACTTTCCTATATATAACAGAGCATAATCTGCTATTCAATTAGCCACGAACTTTTATGTGTTGTCATTTACGTGTGTTACGTCTTTACAGAGATTGGCCTCTCTACCGTGTAAGTATTCTCCGCGGCAAGTCACGACAATATCGGCCAGCGGGAGACGTCGAACGGGCCTATAGTCACTTGGAGTCTAGTCAGCTGTCAGAAAATAACGCGAATTTTGCATGTCTCTAGTTATTAATAATGTTGTCTAATCTGCGAGTCATGAATTCTTCTGTTTTGCGTGTTCGAGGCCCAGAAGTGTGGAATGTTCAAGGTAACATGTCACACATGTCTGGCCCTGTTTTAGGCAAAGGAATATTTCGCAAGTTCCAACGACATATGCGTGTTACAATACCTACATTGTGCTATTTATACACAAACCCCGACCATTTGTCCACTAGTTGCTACCAACTGGAACAACATACGAACGGACTGGCTCGAGTATGCATAGGACATTCATTCTAACACGTCATCCATTGAACTCGCCAATTATTCCTTTCCCCGTGGTTGTTCGGGATAGAGTCAGCACTCAAAAAGCCCTGTTGAAGTTGTATTTTAAACCAATTCGAAGCTTTCCGCGCGTAACGGTTAACGACGGGAAATATCTAACCTCTCTAGACGTCAATTGACGTTTGCGCGTGTTAAGATAAATTGCAGTCGGGAGAAACCTGTAAAATTTGATAAAAAAAACTTTATAAATTATATAGAATACAAGTATGTCGATCTCGGTTGACAAACTACAGCCAAACAACAAGAGGGTCAAGCAAAATACATTGTTAGATAGGTGAGTGTCCAGACCTGTTCTTCTACGACCGTGGTCTAACAATTTAGTCAACACTGAATTATTCGAATTATAATTGTATCATCAGAGCACGTTTAACGAATTGTTGTTCAAGTCCTTCATAAACAGATGATATCAGCGACCCTAAATCCCTATAGCGTGAATCTTCATTTTACATTATCCTGTGTTAAGTGCATGCATACACGCATGTGTGCGTACACACATGCATTCATACATGTATGGAAATCGAGTTAAACTGGAAGAATAAAAAAGTTCGTATGAATTGACTGTCTTGTGTGTTGTCAAGTCACTGGCATTTTACACGTCTCGCATCTCTTCCCTGGAGTTTGATGTTTTCTCTTGAGAGAAAGATAGCAAACAGCATCTTTGTACCTATGCTTGTTTATCCACAGAACGAATCCATAAACAAAGTAAACACAATGAAGCTAACAGACATATTTCGAAAGAGACGAACAAACATCTTGAGAAGTTATGTTTGGACAGCAAGTACGGCCATCAATGGGAGCGGAAGTAACTAATGTCTGTAAACGAGTCTATGTTACCATGCATTACCGTTCTGATGTTTGCATGCTATCTCGAGTACATTCACAACTCTTCAACAGTGATCTAACACGACACTACTGTAGCGAAGAAGTTGGGCAACTAACCTCACGAATGAACATTTGTAATTCACTCTAGTAAACTGTTCAATTAAATATTTTACATTAACAAATAAGAACACATATTTAATCAAAATTGCTAAAGAATAATGCATCTAAATTAGCATAGTGTAAACCATCTGAGCATATCTGTACTATCAAAACCTTCATTTGTAGGGACAAGAATTTTTGGTGAAAATATTTCTGCCCCACTTTGTTCCAGTGTCTTACGTGTACACCTGCAGCTCAACTTCGTGATGGCCGAGTGTTTTTGTGCAGAGTCGTTATTCACTAGACTGTGCCAATCAGTACATGGATGACTGCCACACATGACGTCTGTGATTTATGGGTTTAACTTTGTATGTTAAGGCATCCAATCACTGACCACAAAGCAGATATGCAGGTGCGCACGTAATGCAATGAAACAAAGTGCTGCAAATATATTTTCGCGAAAACGACCGGGCCCTAGATGGGGGCATGCCAAAATCGAAAGAAGGTCAGGCCTGAACATGTTTTATTTCATATTGAAGCCTAACACTCAACTTTCGAGTTACTGTGTGAACGCCTCACGATTAAATTGTTCTCTGCCCAGGTCAACCACGTGATTTTTCATGAACTCCTGAAATGTCGTGAGTCCCAAGAAAGACGTCAGTTTATGAAGAGTTAAAAGCCAAGCTACAACAGTACTACCACCCTCCCCTATCCATGGACCCGCCATTGAGCGGCCGGGACACGCCATGGCCATCGATCGTGCCTCATCGCCGGATGTAGGTGACCCCCGGGTGGAGGGGGGGGGGCACGCACTCTACATGATGCATGTGGGGGAGGGGGTTGCAATTCACAGAGATGTGGCTGCTAACAAAGGAAACTGCAGCGCTGGTGTTGAAGGGTTGGTCGACGAGGACCTCCTCCAGCCAGACGCCGCTGCGCGAGGATCGATGACGCGACCTCAACAACTCGGCTGCTCGTCACATCGACGACGACGAGGAGGAGGAAGAGAGTATGTCTTATCTGTGCCCAGGCCTTGTGGGCAAACACCAGCACCGCCTAGCACTGTTTGCCCTGCGACATCGCGACGCCCCCCCCCCCTTGCCTTTCACGCCTACACCGTCACACCGGCTCCCTCAGCGGGTAATTACACCTCGCCCGTCGTCTTCTACTATGCTGTACCTGTCCCACAGTTCAGTCTGTGTGACGCGAGACTGCGTTCTGTATACAAGCCACGGCATTACCTTACATATACTGCTGGTCGTAGTAAAGGTCCTGCGTGGTTTCACTTACTTTCAGTCCTTATCCTTAGTTTATTTTACTGGACTTTACGCCTCGTGGACAAGGGAGTAATTTGTAGAACTACTGACTCTTGAAGGAAAGAATCGTGTACCAACTTGTTTAATTATCTTATCTGCAGGTCTGCTTGATAGTTATTGGCAGTGTGTCTGAGCGCTTAATAAGGTAACTGCGATAATACGTGTCTGTGATTTGTTTACAGAACTCCCAGGGCGAAGCGTCAATGGAAGCAATGGAAGTGTCGCTTCTTTAATAATTCCCATCACTTACTTAATAATATGAAGTTTGAAAGTGGAATATCATTATCGCGGGAAAACTTGACTGTATGCTGGATTTCAACACACGTTCAGCTTACCAGAAGATTACTGGCTTTACCTTGTACATGAAGCTGTTACCCTATTTGACAGAGCCAATAAGAATCCCAAATTGTAATATTTTATGCCTGTTGTTGGTCGACAGACAGCTAAGTTGTGGCAGACGTTCATCACCCAATCATATATGTTGAAAGAAACTACAGTGTTTTCAGAGGCATGTTGAGAAAACATTTTCGCTATATACCATTGTCTCTTAATATCATCACAGACTAAATAGTAATACAGACGCGAAATGACGTGGCGGCTCGTTTGATACGGGCGAACTCCGCCGCTTATTGGCTGCCCGAGGTTGTTGGTACCAGCCCCGTGTCTGTTTGGCGCTTGCATGTTACGGCAGGTTTTCTATTGGCTTGGCTGCCGGCTAGCAGGGCAGCTGCCTCACGCTGATTGGCGGTAGGCTTATCCGCCATGTTGCTGGCCAGGGAAGCCATTTTGCTGGCGTGTGTGACTGAGCTCGCTGTACTACCGGCTATTTCACTTCTGTATTCCTAAATATTCTGTGATATCATCTTGCACAGCAGTACATGGCATATTTGGCTACAAGAATAGCGGTGGCTCTAGTCTCGTGAAGGTACTTGGCCATGAAAGCAGTCGTATCCTCTGTTTCTATAGTCTCTAGGGATATTGCTGCAGATGAATGGCTTAGCTGAGGTGCGAGGGTCTGTAACAGACACAAGTTGTAGCGAGGAAGCAACCGAGCGACTTGCCAGCCGAATGGCGATACCGAACTTGTACGAAGGAGTACAAATATCGACTATTGTTGTCTGGTTTTCTAGTTGAGTTTGTAAACAAGTAACGCCGGGCGCGCGTGGCTATATCTCTATACGCAAGTATTTTTTTGTGAGACATATACGGGATAATATTATAATTTGTTTATTTTGTATGTTTATCATTCCTTTAACGCATTGCTTCATCTTCCTGTAAATTAAGCGAATGCGAACGTATTTTTGGGGAGTACAGGCGATCGCAAAGTGCAACTACATAATGCTTTCCATCAACACGCCAATAAGAATCTGCTTTTATTTTAATTGTAACCTATAAAGTGTAAGGAAGTCTGTAAGCAGTGCCTGGTTCGTCTTGTGTGCTGCCGAGGGTAAGCAAATGCCTCTGAACTGACTTAATTACTTATTGTAACGCACGCCAAGTTCTCCGAGTCGAAACTTTGAAACAGAAGTTACGTAATCAAAAGTAATTTTAGTAAAAATTTATTTTACATGTTGTTAGCGTTTGTTATAATTTTAAAGTGTTTAATACCCATTTTATTC
>PNEQ01068878.1:32740-45240 GCA_003012365.1 Medauroidea extradentata | reverse complement strand
CTATAAAATCGTTGACCTAACATTTTAGAAATTGTATAGTCAGCAATTCACATTTGTGTCAGAGCGGTCCAAGGTCACGACAAAAACAATCAGTAAGGCGCTACATAATGTAAGAAGTAAACCCGTGCAAGGTTTCGGCTGTACAGCAGCGGCAAATCTAGACTTCCATACAACTTTTGTATATTTCTTTCTTCTATTTTTGTGGAGGGAGGAGGACAGACAATGGGTTATGCCGTTTCCCTATACTGTACGTGCAGTTCTAATACTTTAGAACTTTGGGAAGTAATAACCAATCAATCAAATAAAACTAAGCCTGTTTAAAATTGTCCATATACATGTTGATTCGCTGCGGGAAAAAGAACTGGTTGCTACTTCTCAACGAATGTTCACATGTTGGAATCTTTGTTTATTTATTTTGACTTATTTTTCAAATGGCGAAGTTAAGGCATGTAATCTTCTCTTTCACTTAACCATTTTTTTACAGATGCACAAAAAATTACACACACATAGAACTGCCAAAAACTAAGAAAAAAAATAATAACTAATGATGACTAACATGACTATACAACAGACCACTTAACATATTCGTGTGAAGTAGCAACTAATAAACACTCGTACAGAGTTGATGACTTTTCAAAAATATTCCCAACACAAAGTCCTAACTCGTTGTTATGTAGATATGCAAAAGTGTACGTATGCACAAAACAAAAAATGTTACAAAATAAAATTGATTAATTTATGTGACAAGCAAGACAACAACAATGTAACACTTCACAAAAATATCAACGAATAATTAATTTTTACTAACATTAGGCAGCCGGTTGTTTTATATATATATATATATATATATATATATATATATATATATATATATATATATATATAGCTTTCGATTATACATGAAATTGTTACCTTATTTGACAAAGCCAACGATATTCTACAAGTGTGATATTTGACAACTGTGATTGGCCTCCAGGCAACTATGTCGTGTCGGGCAGTTATCATCCAACCACTAGGGACGGTTATTCATTGCAAATAAAGTCGACTGTTTGCTACGTAACCTTTAATGTAATGTATTCATTTCTCTGCTTTTTTTTTCTTTTCGTTACCAATGGACCTGTATTTGACTAAGCCAGTGCTTATTCTGCTGTGCTGCCACTGGACGCATGTGTGATTCTTCAATAAACAGTTGAACCGGGCCACATAACAGTCGGCCAATGAAACGAGGCGTCAAGACGCTAAAATTATTTGGAGAATACGCTGGCAGAAAAGATTCTCGCGAATTCCCACCAACTCGACTAATCATGTTTGTTGAAAAATACAACAGTGTTTTCAATTTTCAAGGTTATGCTGGCCCAAGAGACTTTCGCGATAAACCTCCGTAACCTCTAACTATAGATAATATTTAATTTCAGTTTTCAAACATTCACGTCACGTTTACATAGCACTGTGAGTATTTTTCAAAATTTTCTTACGGATATTATCGTTGTCGTCCCATCCCCCTGTTTACAGATACGCTCCAGCAGCACGTACACATGTGTGTGTTATAGCTGCGAAAGTTAACAGTCGGTAGAACATCGACTTGAACTTTCTTCTGCTAGAACCTTACTTCTTTGTCAGTAAATGGCGGGTGGAGGGGGGGGGGGGTTGGAAGAAAGTAAAGAAGTTAGCAGTGATCTTCTGAAGACATCACCGGCATGGGACACAAACACACGTGGAGCCATTACAAAAGATGGTGAGGGGGAAGTGGTAGCGAGTCTTCGCCCACGAGACAGACCTCGGCTTTGCGAGAGAGAGCCAGAGAGAGAGAAGGAAATACGACATATCGGCGACTTGCTCGCAGTTACCGCCCACATCAGCTCGCTTCCAGAGTGACGTCAACAACTATCTTACCTTACAACCTCCTCCTCTGAAACAAAGCACTGCGGCAGATAAGCCTTCTCGTACGTCACGTAACCCGCCAGCCATATCATCAATATAATGGAACACGAGTTGTCGCAGACAGACCAGTCATTTTCATGCCCTTCCAGCACGCAACGTTCTTCTTCCTCTACATGATAAAATGTGCACTCTTATACAACTTCGGTACATTCTGAAAATTCTGAGAGCAACTTCAGTCTGAACGGAAAACCAAAACGACGGAATGGACATCTAAGTTTTATACATATATGTGAGTATGTATTGTAAAGAGTGCGTTTCTAAACCGTGGATCCTGCTGCGATGAAACTAGGCGAGTTGTGTGCGCTCGCGAAGATTTCTGACAACAAAAATCTTTTGTAGAGGAAGAAAGAAGGCACGTGGGAAGCGGCGGGTGGCAAAACGTGGAATATAAAAATTTCGTAACAAATTTTCTTCTTCAAATAGTTTTCTTAAACGGTCATTAAATGACCCTTCACCATTATTTTGCATCGATTAGAATTAAAAAAAAAAAAAAAAAGTTTTGTTTCAGAAAATTTTTTTACGAGATAAAATTAATTAATTGTTACCGTAATTTATCCATTTTAACATTATCATCGTTAACAGGCTTTTCTATTATTATTTACAAAAAAAATTTAACTACCTAAAACTTTTTTTAAATATATATATTAATTGAACTATTTTAAAAAGGCCTTGAAAATAGACGTTCACATTCTTTAAGAATTATTTAACATAGTTTGGAGAACTTAGATCGAACTGTTGAACGACCTCAAAGAGGTACTAAATGGAAAACTACGCCTACAAAATCGCTACAAACATATTGAGCTGGACAAGTACCCGGATAAATGTCCACAGAACTGTGTATATCTGAATTCCTGAAGTGTATTACAGCAAACATCACCACACATAGCACACACGTGAGCAAAATAACTACTTCTATGCTCTGATGCATATTGTTTCTCCTGGTATTTCCCACCACTTGTTATAGCAGTGGTAAGTAACAATCTTAGAGTATTCACAACGTAATGTCTGGAACCAAATAAATACTTATTACTTTAATTACTATACCTTACAAGAATGTCAGCAGACGTGCTCTATTAACCGTGAACAGCCTAGTATGTTACGTTTTGTTAATATATCTTAACGCGCCCACCTAGTGGCAGTGTGTTAGTATGAGTGAGGCACGGCGCCAAGGGCGATGTTGACTGGCTCATCTGGTACGGTATCACCTCTACTGCAAGACACTATAAACAATGTGCAGTGATATCGTAGATCACTCGCCTGACTGACACTTTCTCTGGTGACACCATCATTTTATTGGTGAAAAGTTTTAAGCAAAGTTTATTTCATGCTTCTGGAGTAGTTTCACACGAATCCCTTGCGTAGTTTTTCAGCTATAAAAGGTTGAAAAAGCTGTTTTTAACCATTTTGTGAGGCTCGGAAATGATTTTTTTCTAACTGACGCGACGCTTTAAAAGCACTCTTCGTCATCGCTTGAAATACATTTCTTTTCGTACATTGATACAATTAGCATATGTGGAATAGTTTCGAAAAAAAAAAAAACGTATTTACGAACACGCTGCAACGCATTTTAATCGCGTGGTGGGAGAGGCAGGCCAACTCGAGTTCCTGGCGGGTATGCGTTTATGGTCAGTTAAGATGTAAATAATACAACGAGTCCGATGTTTTTTCTACCGTGTCGCTGTAACGTATGTGACGTTTAGGTCGAAATATACATACACGTCAGGGATAGAGCTGACGCGCGGACGTTAGACATATACGGACATTTCACAGCCGGCTGGACTCCACAGTACTGTATACACTCAGATACTTGTATATTGTATGTTGCTACAGTGAGTGGACAGTTGTATATGTGACAAGGTAGAGCCGGAGTCTGTTACAGTTTTCATTTAGATTTGCTATTTGTCCCGAGACTTCAAAGACGAGTTTAATAACCAGTGACCCAATCTCCTCACTTGAATTCCCGTGATTGCCGGGTATATTACATAAGTAAGCTTAGAGACACTGGAACATGGCGGAAAAATATGACTGCTTGCTTTGCTAGGTCCCAACATGCTGCGTATAACACGAAATGTTTTCTGTCGATATTGGCTATTGACAGAGGCACGAGTTTGTCGCGTATTGATTACAGGTCCGGTTGAACGTCAATCACGTATATTTTACTGTCGTCACACTTGTGATCAGAGGACAGCTGTTTTGACACACCTTTGATAATTGCAAGCCAGTAATACATAAAGAAATAATTAAAGATAGAGGTATATCGCGAAAATGTCGTGTGTCAACATACTCTTGAAAACGCTGTAGTTTCTTGCAACATGTATGATTGGGTGACATACTTCTGACACAATGAAACTGTCTGCCGACCAATAACGGGCATAACATAGTACAATATCGGGATTCTTATTGGCTCAGTCAAATAGAGCAACAGCTCCACGTACAAGCGAAAGCCAGTAACATTTAGTTAAACTGGACGTTCGTTGAAACCCAACAAACGGTCAAGTTGTCCCGCGATAAACCACCATCTCTAGCTATAGGCCTACATACGAGAGTGGATTATACCACGCGGGTCACTTAAAGCAATGCACTTTAGTTTATACTGTTTTTGCGATAATTATTTTTTAAGCTTAAGGCCTTGTTACGGAGTTTTGCAGTGATTTCGAAAATATTTTTTTTATTGCTACCTAATACTCATATCAAAATTTCGCTGCACAGTTTTGACACTTATATGTTATAATTTGTAACTGAACTTTTGTAGAAATAATACAGAACGGTTTTTTAGATTTCATTACCCAAAGTACCACGTTTTTCGTCGTGAAAATAAGCAAAAAAGAAGGAAATTATTTTTTTGCTGGCTAATGGTACATTATTTAAAAAAAAACTCGTCCACAGTATTGTGCATCGTGTGATTGCACATTGAGTCAAATTTTTTTAAAAAGTTTTGGTTAAAAAATATTTGAGTTATGGAACAGGCCCTTAAAAGAGAGCAGATATAAAAAATATGTCTGGCAGTTTTGTTTAAAATGGTTATTGCAGTAATAGCTAATTTTTATTTCAAAGCAAGAAATTATACGGTTTCGAAAAAAAAATCAATAAACCAAAATTTCTATAGTTGCATAGTTAGCTAAAACCATAGTATTTACTGCCAGCCAACATGGAGAAGACGAAATTTTACCATCCCTACAGCTTTATTCCAGCGTGTTTGTCGTCAGCACCAACTGTCATTTAATGCTGTCTATCAGTTCATGTACACGGTTATTTCCTCCACTAGTATGAACACACCAGTCTACAGCGAATATATTACTCCGCATACAATATTAACTCCTCAGACATTAATAAAACGAACTCACTATTTTCAACAACAAAATCTTCAAAAGAGTTCACTTGCAACTAAACTACTGAACATTCTATACATTCGCACTGAATCAAATATATTTTGTATTAAACGTTGAAACGATATATACAGTTACAGCTCTGACTGCGGAACAGAGAAGCATTTTCTCGCATTCACCCGCATTTTCGCACTCTTATTTGGTAACGCCGGAGAATATTAAATATTTTCCAGCGACGATGGAATGGCAGAAAAAGGCGGAGGATCAAAAAATTACATTCCTTGCTTTATGAAGTGTGGGAAGCGTGTAAGAGTAGACGTGTAAAGAAGGCGGTATCTGTGAGGTGAGCCTGACTCGACTGAACTGCAAACACAAGAGAGTAAACAAGAACTAGGGATGAAAGCAACTAGATACTAACTGGAGAGCTGAAGCATCTGACTCAACACGCATGTAGTGCAAGAATGAAGAGGTTTAGAAGTACGGCAGAGAACTGAGCAACTGGCCTACCTCGCACTTCAAATACGTTGCAGCGTGTTCGTAAATACGTTTCTCTAAGACACTGTTTCAGTCGCCATATTGAATGTTATTATTCTTCGCTTTTTTGGAATTCTGAGGAAAAAATGTTAAATCGGCGACCATACCGCAACTTCTATCTACTTTGCGCTACAGTACAAGAATGGCAATAGAGCTGGTAATGTATAGTTAGGTTGCAATTTGTCGGACAAATAATTAATATAAAAATATTTGCCACATAGTTTGCGGCGTAATTATAAGTTAACAGCTAAATCGCAAGGTCTGTACTGTAGCAAAATGTAGATAGAATTTCAGGTATAATCGCATATTTAACGCTTTTCTTCTTAGAATTCCAAAAAAGCGAAACCTAATATAATTCACTATGGCGACTGAAACCGAGTCATGACAAAACTACGCCAATGTACGACAAGAAAACAAGGACGGCATGTCACTGGTAAATAATTGTTAAAGTTTCCACGCACCCGAACATGGCTAAAAATGGCCTTTTCAGAGTGCCGTACTTGAAAATGTACTAACCGTATGTATATGAAACTCATATAAACGTGCACTGAATTTTTCTACAGACTTTCCATCAATACAAGTATACGGTCACCGCTTTAAGTCCCGGTTTCACCAACGAAGTTTAACTTTAGTTAACTTGACTGCACGATGGCTTGTGTGAGCTGAGTAGCCTTAATTGCGTCGGAAATACCCGAACACTCGTCGGAGATTTCCGAATGCGTGTTTGTTTATTAAATTATTTCATTTGGGAACTTTGTTACTACGTTCTTGAGGGGGAGGGGGGAGTGTTTGCATAATAATATCTAGTGGGGGTAGGCACCCCTGGTGGACTTTGGAGCAAAGCCTGGAAGAGAGACCAGGGGAAGATGGTCCAGCAAATATAATTTACACTATTTTATTGCTGTAATGGCAAAAAGTATAACCTTTAATGTTTATCTACACACAATTGTTGAATTATTTTCTTATTTTGCTGACCTGAACATACCAGACGTGAAACATAACCGCATATGTATCAAGTCTCGATTGTGTTTAAAACTGTGCCGTGCAATGATAAATTTTAGCAAATACACTTGAAAGTAATCAAATACATATTTTAGCCCTTACTTATCTGAAGGAAATTCCAGACGATAAGTTCTGTAAGTGAATGGACCGATTGTTTTGACAAGCAGAAATTTATTCGGAAGTCTGTATAATAATTTTCGTCAAAACTAATAATTTCTTTTTCGAATTCGACGAGGCCGATACACAGGAATAAAGTCTTCATCGTCTGTATTGTCTTCAAATACCAAATTATAAAGTGCTCGCGCCATTTTATTTTGAACTTAAGCGAGATTAGTGAAGATACCCGGCCAAAATCGAGCAGTTTAACTTCTTTGTGAATCCCAAAACATGTATAACCGAGATTAAGTGCCGATTAATAGAGATTAAGTCGCTTAAACTTGGATGGTGAATGCGGCCCTTAGTCCCTCTTACTCGCTACTTTTGTGCTGGGCTGGTTATTGAGTTGCGGCAGTTGGTGCGCGCTAAAAGGACACCCTTATAGCTCCGTCGTTTTTGAGACACTAATGCATTGCAGCGAGTTACAAGTAGTCATATTTGGAAGAAACATCTCAACCCGCATTACGTTTGTACATCTATTAAATTAAAACACATTTCAAACTATGTTTCTACCTGTTTAAAAATTAGCATTAGGCCTACTTATTGGAAACAAGACTGTCAAAAATGGCTAAAAACAGCTTTTTTAAACTATCTAGGAAAATTCCTACCGGATTCGAAAAATACAATAATAGAAGTAAGCGCTGGAATGTGTACCACAAGTATCGCAAATAAAATAATACGGTCACCGCTTATAGTCCCATAGGAAAATGAATAATAGTAAAGCTCTGCGCGTCAGTTGCTGTGTTTGCGTGTAGAGGCGATAATACATTACATACGCCGACCCATGTCACTCTAACGCTGCTACCTAGATAAGAACCTTAAGGTGGCTGCTGGCCAGTCTGCTGAGTGGTGTGCAGATACCACTGTATTCTAAAACTTCTCAACGTATCCTCCACTTAACTTTGAACATTATTGTCTTGTGGTACGATATGGATAAAATGTGTGTTTGTGCGGTCCTTGTAATGTATGAACTTATCAATACAGAAACTTATAAGAAATGTATGAATACCGCACAGTCCACTTATATCTTGTTTCAAAACTTTGTGATGAAAATATTTTAGCAATATTTGATTTCAGTGCCTTACGTGAGCATCGGCAGCTTCGTTTCATGGTCTGTGATTGGGTGTTCTCACCCTCACTTGTCTTGGAGGTTCTGCACAGAAATCGCTGCCAATAACCATGAAGCTGCTGATATGCACGTCAACATTAAAACAAATGGCGCAAACTTCTTTACGCGATAAACTCGTGAACACGAACGGATTAAATTATATGTACGGACATGAATTTTTCGCGAAAATAATTTCGCCCCATTTTGTTCCAACGCCTTACGCGCACATCTACAGTTATGCTTCGTGGTTATTGACAGTGTCTTTGTGAAATGACATCTCTCATTTGACTGAGGCAATCACAACTAGGTTACTGCAGCACCACACGTCTGTGATTTACGGGTAGAACCTCAAGACACGTGACAGTTCAAACATCCAATCACTATATATGAAGCAGCATTACAGATGTGCACATACGACAGGTAAACAAACTGGGACAAAATTCTTTTCACGAAAAGTTCAGGGCCCTAATTATATGCTATAAAATGATAGGGTCTCCACTGGATGTACCGTAGAGGCTAGTTGTCGGTGGGAAGACAGTTCAGAGACGTGTACATAGAGGCTAGGGTAAGGTGTGATGTGCACGTTGTGTCGTCCTTATAGCTTCCACACTAGTAGGCCTCGCACACACTAAACACATCCACCAGGCGACACAGTCAACATGGGCGACTTGCGACATCCAGTGACGTGATAGTGTAGACAGTGGAGTATGTAGGCTCCACGCAGATATTCCTCGCCTACAGGAAGACGGCCACGCACCGTCAGACAGGTTGTTCGACTGGAAGCTCAACACTTTCACTTCCAGCACAATCAACTCGCCCACTATATAGTCGCACACCTTCCTGCTATTGTGAGCCGTTACAGGCCCGTGCCAACACCGGAGGAGCACCCCCCTTCCCCCCGGTTCCAGACTCCATATAGAATTCAATTATTTTTCGCTTCTTGGGAATTTTACGCAGAAAATTGTTAAATATATGATTATACCTCAAATTATATTTGCATTTCGCTACAGTACAGACATTGCGATTTAGCTGTTAACATATCGTTACGCCGCAATGTGTGCGTCAAATGTTTCTATATTCATAAATTGCCGTGCAAATTGCGACCTAACTATGCATTACTAGCTATATTGCCATGGTTGTACTGTAGCTCAGGGTAAATATAATTTGCAGTACATTCAATGACC
This sequence comes from Medauroidea extradentata, assembly GCA_003012365.1. Taxonomy (NCBI): domain Eukaryota; kingdom Metazoa; phylum Arthropoda; class Insecta; order Phasmatodea; family Phasmatidae; genus Medauroidea; species Medauroidea extradentata. The sequence continues at coordinate 35,989 of PNEQ01068878.1, read as the reverse complement.
TACACGTTAGACTTTACTGCTAGTCACTGATACAGACGGGGCTTGAGTATACATAGGACAGTGGGGTCTAACATTTATGACATTAAACTCGCAAACTTCTATATTCCCTATCATTAACTCCAATCGTTTTCACGGCATGTTTCAAAGTTGACTACATTCTGAAAAGCGCGAAGTTAGCATATCTCATTGTGCAGACAGGCGTGGATCGCGCACTGAAGTAAGCTCATACACGAACAATATGCACCTCTTCTCCCTTGGTCACGGAACAGCTGAGCATACAGAAGTCTAACTACCACATACATTGAGCACAAGAGGGGGGAATACCCCCGTCTTGAATTATTGTATTCTGTGTCGTAACTTCTGTTTTGGGTAAATTTATGGAACTTTAACCTAACTGCTGAATAAAATACGTATTGATAGAATTATAGATATCGTGTATGTGTTGTTAAATATATAATTGCAGTAAAGAAAGTAATACGAATTTCCTAACTGCAATCAGATCTGCAAGAAGAGTAACGGCAAAGATTTAGGACGTCTAATATTCTATCAATATGTATTGTTTTCGGCAGTTAAACCAAAGTTCCATCAATTTACCGACAATAAAAGTTATGACGCAAAATACAAAAATTCAAGACAGCGACTACCTGTCTCTGTTAAGAGGTAAGTACTGTACTTTATTACTGACTGGTGAAATCAATAATATCAGTACTTCAAATCATTAAGTACAGACCTGAAAAATTGGCGTTTTCTTTTAAGCACACGCTAGAATTTCATAAAATATAAGTTCGTGCCCTTTTCACAATTGGCTGTTTACTTATTTGACATCTCTTGGAAGTCTCTGAGCCAATAATGGAAATATGACTAATACACACATATATCACTTTAACAGCAAGCATCTAATGAGCATATGCTATCTGCTTCAATTCACACATATTCTTGTATGCTAGCCTACACGTCAGCGAACACGCGAATTTCTCCCGTCTATAGCAATATGTAAAGCTTTTCTTTTATTAACTTACGCATTGATAATGGCGTGACAAATCACGTGCTCACGAAGGTGCGTTCTCAAAATGTGCGCGAAATTAACTCCTCAGAAATGTAACTGCAACAACCAACTTCTGACTGTATTGTCAGGGCAGGCCACGAAACTTCATGTAAGTAACCACAGTGGCTACTATAAAAGGCACCATGTACAGTTGTAACAATATTTCTGTTTTCCCATGCACCAATCCCTGAAACTACAACAGTCAAGTATTGAAGCACGACCATAGGCGCAACTAGGGGGGGGGGGGGCACTAGGACAACCCCCCTTCCCCGTAATAAATAACCAACTAAGGTCTTAAAAATTACAATTAATTTAATATTGAATAATCTGTGATACTGTTACCAGTAGAATGTTCAATATTTAGCAATGAAAACTGCTAAAATAGCACAATTTTGATCCTTGAAATCCGACATTTTCCCTGGAGAGGACCCCCGGACCCCCCGCTGGAAGATGTGGCGGGTGATCCTTTATAATATTCGCAGGATAGCCATCCTTCCCCGTCTGGAATTCATAAGTTCTGACTATGTTGCTGATTATAGGCAGGGGTAGCTTGAGTATAACAATATTCACAGAATTGTGCCCTCCCCAAGTGTCCATTCTAGTTGCGCCTATGAGCACGGCGTTGTTCAAGTGACGGACGAGCAGCGGCAGGACTCGCACATAACAACAGATGTCGTCGAGGAGCGGAAAGTAGCAGGGCCACGTGGGGGATTAAGTGGGTCGACTGTCGCGTGCCAGGCGGGGCGGAAACACGCGCGAGACACGCATGGCAGTCGCAGGGAAGGAAGTGACGTCAGCACAGGTGCTGCGGAAGTAGTTTGGCGCGCATCGCCGCAGACTGCAGACTGTAGACTACAACCAAACACAGCACGGGACAATAACGGACCTTCGTTGGAAGCGGCGAAGACGTTCGTGCCAGCTCTTCTACGCTCACGAGCCTGCGGCGAAAATATCTTTCCGCCATGTTGTTCCAATGCCTTGTGTGCGCATCTACATCCTTGCTTCATGGTTATTGGCAACGTGACTACGTTCATACACGTATCTTAAGACATCGCTCTTTAGTTTTGCAGTAGTTTCGAAAATATTATTTTTAATGCAAATTAATACATATATATGACAAATTCATTCTTACCGTTTTAAAACTTAGATACCATCTTTTGTATCTGAATTTTTCTGTTACAATACACCAAACGGATTTTCAGATTTTAGACCGCTGAAATATCACATATTTTGTGGTCAAAAAATAAGCCAAAATGAAGCAAAACAAATTTTTGCTAGCAAACGGTACATTATTTAATAAAAAAATAAAAAACCTTCAGGTAAAATTGTGTATCGTATGACTACACAGCCTCAAATTTTTTAAAAGCATTTGGTTAAAAAAGTATTCGAGTTATTTGCAATTATTTGAAATAAATGAAATACCATGGCCTTAACATGACTGCATCAATCAGGATACTGTTATTGTGGCACTATGGTCTGTGAATAGCCAGTAGAACCACGAGACAAATGGGAGTTAAAACAGCCAATCACCGACCACGAAGCAAATCTGCAGAAGGGTTTCAAACTTAATAATTGCTGCCCTAATTTTCATGTTTAAGGAAGTACTTTGACCACGATCTTGGATAATACAGATTTGCTTTCATAAAATGACTATAAACTATATATTTTACTCCAATAAATAACATGTAGAATTATTGTGTGCAGACAGAAATTGAAGTTTGTTCCCGCTTCTTGGGTTCAGAGTGGGAAGAAGGGTGGGGGAACCGGGGCTGACGTAAGGCAATGGTGCAAAATTAATTTTGCGATAAACTCGTGGCTCTGACTTCGCCGCGTATTCATTACAGTCACGAGAGAGCATCTACTAGTGCACACCGAACATTCGTCAATCATTGTTTAGCTGCCATACTGTATAATACTTGTATCCATCCACCAGTTAAACCAGCCTAAGTGTTGGCGGCTCTGCTGGACGTGCGCCGGAACATCAACCCTTCAATTTTCCAACACAATCTCGCAAAAAGAAGTTTCCAATAATTTCAACAATTGTGAAATGTAACGTCAGAGAAAGTTATCTTTCAAAATTTATTCATATGGAAATATTTTGGTGTTTTAAAATACGCATCAGCTGCAAAAATTAATTTTACTTGTAATAATTATGAACAATATAAATTATTAAAAGCGTAATTTTTATTAATAAATATGTTACC
>PNEQ01068878.1:15240-27740 GCA_003012365.1 Medauroidea extradentata | reverse complement strand
AAGTATTTGAATTACGAGGAATGTGCATGTTATGAACAGCATTGTATTGTTCCGGGATTGAAAATAAATAGATGGAGAGCAAAACAATTATTTGTCCGAAACATGTTACTAGTTCTGTCGGTGATGTCCAATTTGTGCGTCGGTTATTTTCGAAGGAAACAATACTTAAAGTAGGCAGCATTTACAGGACGTACATTTAATGAGGGTTTACTATGCACAGCACAATACAGTATATCCTGAAACAACCACATAATAAGAACTCAGGCCTCGCTCTGTGGTTTTGCAGTGGACCCGGAAATATTTTTAACGCAAATTAATACATATAATAAAAATTCATTATGGCAGTTTTAACACTTATACATCATAGTTTGTATCTGAATTTTTCTGTTGCCACATACCAAACGGATTTTTAGATTTTTACCCCTGAAATATCACATATTTTGTTGACGAAATAAGTTAAAATGAAAGAAAACAATTTTTTGCTGGCAAACGTTACATTATTTAAAAAAAAAAACGCTCTGGCAAAATTGTGTATCGCATGATTGTACAGAGTCAAAACGTACAATGACATTTTACATGCACTATGTGGCAATATAGCACTATGTTAGTCCCCTCTTGCAATCCACAGATATCTTACTTATCGAACTATTACTGTTCTGATCAAAAAAATTATGGGAGCAGGTTTAAATCCCGAGCAGTTCAAACGTGACTCTACGTTTACTTGACACAACATACATAAAGTAATATCTGGACGTGTAGCGCAAGAGTAGACTATCTCCGTGCAGTGTTGCCACATGTGAACGTAAAATGTCGTACATTTTGCCACTAACATTTTTGTCTCGAATTTAGGCCAGGATTCGAGCGGTATGCTTATTGTGCAATAGTTTCTGGACATCCTGTATATTATATAACCCGCTTACTGTCATTCCTAAAGATACAGAGTACACTTTACAGCCACCAGCACGGATTTCGACCTAGATCAAGTACCGTAATGTGGTTTCAATTGGTGTCTTAGACGACGGAAATTTTACAACAGGATTATTCCTTGTCTTACAAAAAAACATTCGACACTGTGGGTCACAAAATTATTTTGGGAAAATTGGAAAACCTAGGCATACGTGGCTTATCACTATCCTGGTTCAGACGTCCCAATATGTCTCTATGAATGGGTACAATAGTGAAAGCCTAGCAAGTGGTGTGCTACAGGGTTTTGTTCAGGGACCAATGTTGTTCTTGTTATATACTAAAATGACATAGTATTGTTACCACTTGAAGGTACAGCTACCCTCTTTGTTTGCAAATGACACTAACATATATTATACATGAAAATATATAACTGAAATACATACGAATATGCAAAATTATGCACTATTTTAGAACAATGCCTAGTAGTAAATAAACTATCCCTTGACATAAACAAACACCTATGTAGTTCTCCACAAAACGGGAGCAATTTTGCCAGAAATTTAAAGACCCCTCTATAATTTAAAAAAAAAAAAAGTGCAAATGTCACCCCATGCTAAATATGTAGATCTACTCGTCGATCAAAACCTGTCCTGGTATTCACACATAGCTAAAACTATTAACTCCTTCAGCCTTAAGAAGTGTCTAGTTTTCTTCAACCCATTCACATCTGACATATACGCTGCGAGTTCGGGGGCATACCACCACCGACAGCCTTAATTCACTCCAAGCTCTCCAAACCAGAGCAGTGAAAACACTAAGGACTCCCACAACTTACACCTACATAATCCATTTACAATTACTCTAACATAACACCCATAGGCACCCTGATAAAACTACAATCGTGCCTGCTGATGTACAAGATTGCACATAAACTAAAAAAAAACATTGCCTTCCACTCCAACAAAACAGTTCACACGCACAACACTAGACAACTAAACAATATTCACCTACCATATGCAAAGTCCTTAATATTTGGCGTCAAAGGTACAAAAAAAATCCATCACAAAGCAATTCAATGACTTGCCAGATATATACAAATTTAAAAAGACCCTTAGCACCTTTTCGAAGTCACTAAAGTTACTATACAAGTATAAACAGAATGAATGAAACTTTATGTTGCTGACTCAATGTTTGATATGAGTAATGTGCAATATAGTCACGCGTAGTGATGACGTAGTTAATAAGAAAATATTTCTCTACCTACTATGAAAATAACTATATTCCTTCAATTGTCCTTTCATTGATTACGTTACTAGAAGGAAATATATGCAACCTCGCAACACAAAATGGGTCACTGTATCAATGCCTATGTGCAATATATGTATAGTGAAAATAACTCCTTTATCCTGACATTAGTTAGCTGTAACTTATATTTATTGCCAACGTAAACCTTCAGCGGAAATGACACTTGTCCAATTTGCCAGCAATTATTTTATTACTATATGTTAACGTCAGTTTCGCAAATACATTCCACGTCAGGTTGAACGCCAAAAATATATACTTCATAATCACGTGCGTGATTAGCTGGCGGCTGTCACGAAACGCATTTGACTACTGCAAGCCAGTAGTCAATCAGGAAATGATTCACAGAGCTATCGCTTGTAATGTTGTAAGCCAATGAATAATGGACTGTATCCAGAGCGTGTACAGGACTGAGCAATCTAGGCTACTGCCAGATGAATCCGCGAAATTTACGTACCTTTATGTACATGTATAATGGAAATAACCCCTGCTTTATCTTGCCAATGATCAGACTACATTTATGCTTGCGTACAGGTGTTTGTTATTGTATTCATACAACGAAAACGTCTCTAGTTATATACAGTCAGCGACTAGTTTATGTCCCTGCATAATGGAAATAGTTCCTACTTATCTTGTTAAAAAATTAGCCAAGGGTTATGCCAATGTATTAATGCAGTGAAAATGACTTATATTGTCAGAAATTAGTTTATGTTAATGCCTATGTATATGTATAACGGAAATAACTCCTAATTTACTTACTCAGTAAATAAACTATATTTATGCATATAGTGCAAATGAATTTAGCTTATATATATTAATGGGAATATATAGCCTATGTTTTGTTATGTCAGTAATTACCCATGTATAGTGTAAACAACGCTGCCTTGTACTATCAGTAGTTAGCTTATGTTTACAGTGCACATGTTAAGCTCATAGATGTACGAACAAATGATTGTTATGTAATCTGCCATCAAAACACGTAAATACAGCCTCTTTGAAATGAGCCTACCTTGGCTCATAGAGGCAATCTGACCAAATAAAATAAAAATGTTATCAAACATGTTACTGTGAACCACTATTTAACACCGGCGTTAATGAAGTGCATATTTACAAGCGCGTGGTCGCGATAATACGGGCCTACGTATCCGAGGCCTAGCTGCACCGGAGCTGTAAGGACAATACAGATACGCTCGTCGGATAGGTAAGTCCTCGCACCTACGTGCATTCACTATATATCTTGTTCTCTACGTAGTGCAAGGCTCTGGAGGGTCGTGCAGTCTCTCTGGTGTAATATCGACCTTACCAGGCATTACGTGGTGAATAATAAATGAGAAAATACCGCGTGTACTTTGACGTCCATTATCCCTTCTTAAAAACTACGGTGGAAATGGCCGTTCCAGCTGTTTATAACATCCACAAGTACAGTAGACAAACATATAGAATATAAAGCCTACCATCCTAACACTAGAAGAGAAAGGCACTCAAAAATGTCGCAAAGTTGTTAAATAACAAATAGGCTAATTGACTGAAGTCATACGCCCTACACTATGGTGGCCAGGGGTAACTTTGTTTTAAAACATTTGGGTAAATATTAAAAATTGAAAGTTTTTTTTCGAGCAACTTGTTACAAATACTACAACAATTATTAGTAATATAATTGAGAACTGTTTGGTGACTAGTTTAAAAAAAAAAAATACTTACTCTACGAAATACCACCTAAACTATACACTTTCGTAGCAAACTTCCGCAAAAAAATTTATATTAATAACTTGCTGCATAAACACGGTACTGAAATATCTCTATGAAACTGACAGAAAATTACAAACCTTACTTGTAACGTTTACAAATTGTAATTCATGCACCGAATACGAAAGTCGGGAATCACTGAATGTTATTCAAATGATGCTGTTTTCAAGATAATTATTTTTAAGCCAAAGCGAAAGCTGATATAAAAATATTGTTAGGCAGTTCTATTTAAAAATGTTATCACCATGTTGGATAATTTTTTTAACTAAATATTGTTTTAAGTCGAAACCGTACAATTTCTTGTCTTGAAAAAATTAGCCATCACGGCTCTCGTTTAAGCTTGAAAAAATAACGATCACAAAGCAGTAGAAACAAGACAGCATGGGCTTAAGTCATGCTGACTAACACAAAACATCTTCAAATTATAGAATAAACGTGATAACTCTTGAACGTTTCTAAGCACACCTATTTGTTCTATGGTTCTAAGTGTACAACCCTCAACTTTGGTGACGTAGGAAGATAACAGAAGTGAAAGTAAGCAGCATAGCTTAGGCTGTGTTCGAATCACGGTCGTAGAAGAACAGGTCTGGACACTCGCCTATCTAACAATGTATTTGCTTGACCTCCTTGTTGTTTGGCTGTAGTTCGTCAAGTTACCGAGAATGTTGTACTTTTTGGCGCTGTAATCCAGGCGGTCATACTCAAACTCTGCCCACCTTTTCCATTGTTAACATTATAAAGTAAATAAAGATTTCTGGAGCCACGATTTTAAATTTTGAGCGAAGGAAATATTTCATAAATTGATAAAATAATACGTTCTGATAAATTGTTTATCTTAGTGGAAAGGAAGTGGGCGGAGTTTGAGCCGACCGCCCTAACATCAGCGCCAATAAAACACAATATTCTCGGTAACTTGGTGAACTACAGCCAAACAACAAGGGGGTCAAGTTTCCAAGCGAGTGTCCAGACCTGTTCTTCTACGACCGTAGTCCGAATTCAAGTATTTACTTTCCTAGATGTAGCCTTGTGTTCTTTACTTGTGCTTTCCTCAACACTTAACGGATTCGGGACAAAAGTTTCTTCTTCTTTTCTGCCGAGATACTACATAGGTATCCATGGTCCGCATCGAGCCAACTGTTGAATGAAGAACACTTTCACGCCAATATTAGAATGCAAGTTTGGCAATTTAAGCAAACTTTTTACATGGCAATCCTCGGAGTCTAACGAAATACACAATCCACAAATAAATAAATGTATTCTGACATATAATGAAAACTGTGATGGAATATACTTACAAACAACGTAGCCATCCTAAATAAAAATACTTTCTGAGAACTCTGACTGACTGAATGGATGACTGACTTACATATCAAACTGCAGCCCAAACCGCTGGACCTAGAATCGTGAAATTTTATGACTGGTTTCCCCTCGGATCGTAGGCCAGCACTTAGAAGGGATTTTGCGAAATTGGACCTCTTAGGTGATGACAAGTAGTGAAATGTATTTTCGAAGAAACTTCGATAGAGATCGAACCCAATGGCGTATCATCGTGATTTTTACTTCAATGGGACGCACATAAAAATGCATATTAACCAATTTCAGGATTCTTCGAAATTCAACACGTAAGGGGGTGAAAAGACCTTAAATGTGTTTCCGATTAACTGTCGATATATATAAAATCGTTAAGAATAAGGAGTTGGTTTTCACATCAAAATGTTGCTTACGTAAATACCCAAAAAAATAAGTTTCGTGCTTTTTTTTTAAATTCGATCCCCAAGCAGTAAAAAGGGGGGAAATACTTTTTTTGTCTGAATCGTCTATACAGTTGGAACACAAATAGCTATCGTCGTGATTTTTACTTCAATTGGTTATGTATAAAAATGATTAAGACAAGTCTCCAAGACGTTCCGAAATTTGGTAACTATGGGGATGAAAATACGTGAAATGTGTTTCCGATTATTTTTCCATATGATATTTATCGAACCAATCAAGATATCAAAGTGCTCTTTGCTTTATATTGATGCTTATGTAAATATCCAAAAAAGATAAAAAAGGGTAAAACGTGTTTTCGATTTACAATCGATATATATCGACCACATTGATATTTTATATAGATACGTGATTTTTGTTTAAGATTGATGCTTACTGAAATACCTGAACATTTATTTTAGGAATTTTCAAAATTCCTCGCCTAGGGAGGTGACAGAGGTTGAAAAGTGATGAAATGTGCATTTAATTAATCGTCGATATATCTTGAACCTAGCGTGATATTGCCGTGTACTTCACGTCCAAGAGACACCAGTTAGTAGGCCTAGTCTAAAATGTGATTCAAGGGATTTTCGAAATTCAGTCTCTTAGGAGGTGAAAAGACATGGATTTTGATTGAGATAAATCTGCGGTATATATCGAACCCATCGAGATATTCAGTTCATTTTTGCTTCAGGATGATTAGGTAAATGGCCACAAAAGGGTTTTTAAGATTTTTCAAAAATCGAACTCTCAGTACTGCACAGAGGTGATATGTGATTTTTAAAGAATGGTTGATTTTGTTTTGACATAATGAATTATAGTCGTGATTATCACTTCATTTGGATACTTGAACAAATATTTAAGGTATGAAATTAACATGTTTCGAAATTCGACACCTAAAGGGGTGAAAAGGCATAAAATTGTTTTTCTATCAGCCAATGATAGCCTACTTTCTTAACCAGTAGATATATTGAGGTGGTGTTCGCGTCAGAATGATGCTTACGTAAGTACCTAACTAGTAATGAAAGTGTTTTGTTTTACAAGATAACTTAATTATTAAGAAGAAAAATTAGTTTCTTAAACTTTCTAGGCAGGCGATCCCAAACGCACGTACGACCAGCGAGAAATAAATTATACCGGAGTTTCATTCTACGGTTCTATCGGGGCGTGGTGTTGTACGACCTCCATGAGTAAATTATATTAATATTTTATTTTTAAAATTAGTTTTCATGAATAATTTCGACGTTATGTGGCACAGTTGTTTGTAGCTCCGATCTATTGTTCGGGAGATCCTGGACTCAAATTCCTTTAAAGGCTGTGCAAACGTGCAAGTCTGATACACAAAAACTGCAAGGAATATCAAATGATCGCAATTTGGATGAAGCTGTTCAGAAGTGGTAAATATTGATTACGCAGTCCACTATCTACTAAAGTTCCTTGACAGCATCACTCCACATATACCATGTCATTAACCTCTACACTCTAAAAAATAGTTTGTAAATTTACCAGACGCGCGTATAGGAGCGCTAAGAAAGTAGGTATGACAGTTTCCCAGACATCCGTGGTAACACTCCCAAACCTTTTTATAAAACAATCAAATATATACTGGAGGTACCAGACTTGTATTGTAACAACTGTAATAGTTTGAATATTTACTAGACGAAGTATTGTAACTATCCCATACTGCGTCTGGGATAATAACTTCCTAAACATTCAAGGAAGTTTTTTTGCAGTGTAGGTTGGGGCTCCAAATACGTTTATATTTCAGCGAAACATTCTCCCGCCGAAACTCCCTAATGCCACTTAACTTCAAGTGAAGGTTATGAAAAACAAATATGTTATTGAAGGCACCATCACCAATGGTTGTGCTCGGGATAAATCAGTCTTAATACATGCAACGTAAACAACGTATTTCATTCGGTTACCATTTTACAATGTCAGCATTGTTGAGAGTATAAATAAGGCCCAGGCGAAGTCGCTGTCAGTGGCAAAAACAAGGTTAAGACTGTTCCTCACGTGGACAGCTATAACTACTCATCCTGCTGCAGAGTTGGCTCAACTAGCAAATTTGTTATTCTAACACTTGATGAATGAACTACCTATCTGGTGTAAATATTATCTGCTATGAGTAGGGACTGGAAAATTCGCGTTTTCATTAGGGCAGAAGCTAGAATTCCAACAACTGTACGTTTGTGTCACTTTCGCTATTGGCCTTTGTCATATTTGACACATCCTGGAAGTCTCTGCGCCAATAATGTAAATGTAACCAATATAGATATATGGGTGGGTTAGCTTCCAAGTGGTGTAAGTCACAAAAAATCTCAAATGGACTTGCACCACTACAGAATTGCCTGCAGTGAGGTCTACATACTTACCAAATGGCGTGCGTCCTTGTACACTACATTTTTCCATTGCATTACGTATTAAATAACATAATACAGATACAAACTTTAAATTCTCTCTCCTGAAATATTTGCATTAGGTAAGTATGTAGACCTCACTGCAGGCAATTCTATAGTGGTGTAAGTCCATTTTCGATTTTTTGTGACTTACACCACTTGGCAACTAACCCACTCATATACCACTTTAACAGCAAGCAGCTAATGAACATCTCTGCTATCTGCTTGAGTTCATAAATATTCTTGCAAGCTAGCCCACATGTCAGTGAACACGCGAATTCTTCCCGTCTCTAGCTACGAGTAATACACGCGAGCAAAGCCGCGGGCTGCACTGCTAGTGCCAGTATACAAGCTCAAGTTTTAACTTATCAAAATGGCGGCCACGCCGTAACTAAAAGGACACCAGAAGTACACGCATTCGTTTCCTTGTGCATCCTTGCGTAGTTGCATCCTTGACTTAAAATTCGGTCTGTTCTTGTCGTGCAATTTCGGGGACGAGTATAGCCCACTCAAGTAATTACTTCAGGCGAATTCAGACACGGCCTTAGTTTTGGACGGATACTGCACTGTAAAAAACACGAGGGTAAAAAAGTAGCGCAGAACTGCGGCGTGTTTACGAGCACGTCGAGACGAAACAAAAAAAACCGGCAACAGACGAGAGCAGACGCAGTTGGCCGCCCTGCCATGTGGTGATTTGACGAGCTGCCTTCTTGCAGTGTTCAGTAGGCGGTGACAAGCCAGGATCTCGTAACTGCGATAATAAACAAATCCTTAACTGACGTCCTCGCCTGGCGCATGGACGGCGTTGTAGCGTCCAGTGGCGGCTCTAGGGTTGTTGCCAGGGAGGTGTATAGTTGACGCTACAACCACTGACACACTGGTATGTAGGTGCCGCGTATTACTGGCTGCTCACAACACAATAAGTAGCCAGTACATGTTGCATGGCCACTGGTATACGGCGGCGCGTTCACACGAGTGTACAGTTCTCTGCAGCTTGTGCCCTCCCTGCCAACAACCCTCGAGCCGCCACTGCTAAGCGCCTCAAACAAGTGTTCTATTTACCACGAAACCGCTACTTCTATTTCAATTACGTTCATCTACAAACATAACACAAACTTTAAACTACTCTTATATAATTTTAAAAAATTCAGTAATCTTGCAAGAAGCATGATTTTCGGGTTTCTCGAGATGGCTTAAAAGGCTTGTTTAACTTGTTTTAACTCGGAAAATACCACCTCAAAGAGTAAAGTGTGAAATGAGATGCATGCATTGGCATTTATTTACTTCAGACTATCCAAAAATAAAACTTCAGGCTCTCCGGTTCAAGTCCCATAGGTAGAAGAGATGGTGGTTTATCGCGGGAAAACTTGACTGTTTGCTGGATTTCAACACACGTTCAGCTTACCAGAACATTGCTGGCTTTAGCTTGTACTTGGAGCTGTTACCCTATTTGACTGAGCCAGTAAGAATCCTGATATTGTAATATTTAATGCCTATTAACCTCTGCAGACAGCTACGTTGTGTCAGAAGTATATTACCGAACCATATATACGATGCATGGAACTACAGCGTTTTCAAGGGTATGTTGGCACAAAACATTTTCGCGATATACCATCATCTCTATACATAGGAAAAAGACTACAAAGAAAACCTAGCACGCCAGTTTGACGCGCTGTGAATAGAGGCGATACGCTTCTCGTCGTGTGTGGTACTCTGGCTCTTATCGCTCCGTGTCGTAACACGGAATTGTGGAACCGGTACACACTCCTCTTAGCTACAACGCATTTGAAGCTCAGGCAGGCAGGCATTTACCTTATTCGAGTTAGGATGGTCTGTGTTGAGATAGTGGTATAAGTACTGGTATGACGAGCCCCGCGGCCAGGGGTTGTTTCTCCCTCAGTCTGGCCAACATAGTACACTCACATTACCATACGTCCTGCAGCAGCTAGGGCGGTAACTGCACTCGTGTGGAATACTACCCACGTCCGCTGTTGCCGCGAATATCTCATCACGCTAATGCGAGCGAGCCCTCCTCACAATTATTATTCCGCTGCCCTCGCTTGGACACAAATCTGTGCGAGTAAACCCACGCGAGCGACGTGCTTGGTTGTCGACAAGTCGCCGTTCACATTCCTGCCGACTAAATGTGACAAGGCCACTGGCCTCCATACCCTAAATCTATAGACTAATGTTGACGTGTATTTAAGTTGCCTCCCTACCTGCTCTTCAAAAGCGCTGCAGCGAGTTACAACTATTTTTTTACGAAACTATTCAACACGCATTATATTTGTATAACTTGTCTACGAAAGGAACACACACTATGTCGCTATAGTTTTAAAAAATTTGGCACGTTTATAAGGATCATCAATTTTTGGTCCCTCAAAACGGCTTTATTCAGACTGTCGTATCTGGAAAAATAACAACCGAATTCGAAAAACACAACTATAGAAACATTCGTTACACTTTGAACTATGATGCTAACAAATAAAATAATGTGGTCACCGCTGAAAGTCCCGTAGGAAAAGGGATAATAGTAAAGCCCTGCACGCCATTTGAGTGGCTTGCACGGAGAGGCGATAATACATTACATACGTTGGTCAATGGCAACCTTACTGCTCCTGCCTCACACACACAAACACAGCCTATCTAGGCAGGTCCCTTAAGTACCTACTTACCGTTTATGACAATATTTTCGTTTTTGGTGTTGCAACAGAAGGGAGGTTTGCTCAAACGTTCTATGTGTGTAATAACTTCAGACATAGCAAATTCGCGTTGTTATATTTGCAAACTGACATTTACAGCCTCGAACTCAATATCTGATGACATTGGCTATTATGTGATGCCTTTATGTAGTTGACCGCTTAACATGCGAATGGTCACCCTATCGAGAAAATTTTAATTTTCGACCAAAAGCTTTTCTCACTGCACGCCAAGGCTTATACTTAGAGAACTTAAACATTATATTTCGGACACAAGCTAAAATTCGAACAACTACCGGTGCATGTAAGTTTGCTGATTCAGCCTTAATGTATTCTGGAGGGTGCTAAACCAGTGGTAAATAAGGAGCTAAATACAGACCGCATTATGTGGTATGACTGTCAGTGAGCAGCCAATGAGCAGATAATGTATTTTCCAATGCATAAGTAAGTTTGGAGACTAGCATACAAGTCGGTGAACACGCGAATGTTTCTGGCCTCTAATTCTATAAAGGAAGACATCAAAGGAGCACACAACAAATAGCTTGCAGTCTAGTCTCCAGTCAGAAGATAACTGAAACTAGCGGGTCAATGAGACGAGTTTCTAGCAGACTGTGCTTTAAGCAGACTGTGTTCAGTTATAAATGACTACGAAGTGTGCCAGCCGCAGCTAATAACACCCAGCCAGGTAGGTAAGAGCGCTGTCTGGTAGCAACTTGCTACTTGCTTCAATACCGTATGTGCACACATGCAGCTCTGCTTTGTGATCACTGATTGGCTGTATTTAAATCACAGCGTCTTGGTGATCTACCAGCTAACCACAGATGTCTGGTGCCGCAGTAACCTTGTTCTCATTGGCTCAGCCTCTACACAAAGATACCTGCCAATAACCACGAAGCACAACGCCACACGTTTTTCGTTTTAATTTTACAATTATTTTCATTGAAGAAATTATGTTCTACTTTTAAGTCCGTTAAAAAAAAAGTGCTAAATAAATATTATTTAATATTATTTTCTGCTATTTTGGTCCTCTGTGTGAAATGTTACAATCATGTGTTTTTAAATAAAATTTATTATTTCTATTATAATATATTATTTACTTCAAATTAATTTATTTCAGTCTATAGATATATTTTCCGCATTTTTTTTTCTTCCTATATTGCATTGTCATCATATTCTGAGCTACGTTTTAACTTCCAAGCCTTTAGCTAATAGGAAAATAGTAAAATGTATATATTTTTTAAATTTTTATGTATATAATTATCTGCTTTTAAATTTTTCTCTTGTATAGCACTGCCATCCAGTTTTGAGCGGTATTTAAAGTTCCTTAATTTTTGTGACAAAATTATTTTATAGTAATTTTACAATCCCTAATGGAAAATGATTTCAAATTGTATTCCATTTACCGCAAGACATTGCTACTATCCTACTCCTTAATTATCATAAGCAAGGAAGATCAACATTAATTTTAATACTTTTCATTTTTATAGTTGTAAAAATTTGTTCCAGGAAGCATACATTAAAAAAAATTCAAATCACTTAAAATTCAAATTTTTAACTTAAAATGTGTTGCACTATATAACAACTTAAAAAATAATAACCTGAACTAGGCCTAGTACCGTTAAAAGAACTAAGCGTATAGTACTGAACCGCTCAAGGCAGGGGAACAAATATGGTTGAAAAGGCGGGGGGGGGGGGGGGG
>PNEQ01068878.1:0-15140 GCA_003012365.1 Medauroidea extradentata | reverse complement strand
GAAAAAATATATGGGGAGTTAGTTGGACCTGTCTACGAAAAGAAGACACGCTTCAAATTATCTCCATAATTTTATAAATACCGTCCGCTTATTAAAAACATGACTGCCATCTTCACAAAAGTGGTAAAAATGAATTTTTGACATTGCTGTAGCTGGAAATATACCAGCCGTAATCGTAAAACAAAATAATGAGTCCTACATTGGACAAACACATACCGTAAACCGGGGTTACTTTGACATTTTTCGGGGCTCCTTTGACTATTCAAAATATTAGTTTTTTGGCTATCTGGTAAATAAACAGATAATCTGAGCCGAGTACTTTAAATAATTCCTTTTATCCTTACAGCTAATGTTTGAAACTTTTGTCACTAAACGATATAAAAACCAAAATTTTGAGTGGTCAAAGTTACCCGCAATGTCAAAGTTACCCCGGTTTACGGTACTTTCCACAAATAAAATAACAGGATCACCGCTCGAAGTTCCACTGAAAACACTTCGAAAACATTGCACGCTAGTTGAGTATATATCGTTCGGGATAAAGTGAGCGCTAAATATTTAACCTTTGAAAAATATCACAAGCCGCTACTGTAGTACTTATATGGTTGGTAGCGAAATTACGCTATATCATTACATGCAGTTTCCTGCTCACATTCAACAATACTGAAACAAAACCAGCCGAAATCTACATAACAGTATTTTATATAATTAATAAACTTAGTTTTATCCAACTGTATAGATTCCAAATGACTACACAATTTATCTTACACGTGCAAGGATCAAGTGACGTGTCCAGAGAGGTTAAACATTTCCCGTAGTTAGTCGTTACGCGCGGGAAGATACGAATTGCTTGAAAATAGAACTTTAGCAGGGTTTTTATGAGTCTGCGCTTAGAGGCGAAGCTGTGTGTAAAGGAAATTAGAATCAGTACCCGCCATGTTGAAATAACGGAACTTACGCATTTAATTTGGCCTACAAATTTTTTGTTATGTTCTATTCTTCAACAAAGCACAGCGATTAGTTACTTACATTGTATACAGTTGACAACGCTCGACTACTATTGCTAAAGGGGAATTGATCCCTGTCAGATAGGTTTTACGGTTTTTCTTATAAATCAGGGAATAGACACATTGTTTTACTTTTTTCACGCTGACAAGGCATAGTTTATTGTTTCATTCACTTTTTGGAATCCGTATGACATTGTTTCTTCTAATGTTGCGGCCTCTGTAGTCGCTCCCGTAAATAAAGCAATTTTTCCTTTTCAGCTGTTTCCCGTTGCAAAATAATGAATATATTATGGTCCCAGCAATTACAGAAAATCGATTAAGTTTGTATATATGCCTTTTCGTGACAAAAATTTTGATACATCGACTGGAACAGAAGTTATCGAGAAGAAACAGATAAATCCAAGGTGGTAGGGATCAATACCCCTTAAGCTATACCTCCAACCATCCGTAGGTCCTACACAAAAAAAAATTACCCTCCCCCCTGGAAGGTTACTAGTCAAGACCTAAGAAAGGTAGTAAAGTGTGACAATTTATTTGGTAATACTTAAGAAGTACATACCTGTGCCATGTCAAGCGGTAAATTTTAATACATCTTATTATAGGAAACTTACAGCGAAAATGTTAGAATTCGAAGATGTCAGGTACTGATCCCCCTTAAGGGTCCTATGTACCCTACTCAAGTGTTGTTAATGCAGGGACTTTTGTGACTTACAAGTACAAGCAGTGCAATACACCTAGGAAACTGAACATTGTTGTGGAAAGAGTTTAAAGGCGGTACTATGATTCTATGCTGACTTACTAATTTTAAGTTTCGTCTTTAAGGCAAAAAAAAATTATATATATTTTTTTAAATAGCATTTCAATAGCACTCACGGAAACGAGAGCAGATATCGAAAAACTGTCACACAGGTTTGTTAAAAGTAGTCTAATAATCTATAACAAAAAAGAAAATCATCTACATTTGACTAGTTAATTAATGGGAATGTTCTTAATTGCGTAATTAACTGAAACCAATGTGTATTTTGTCTTGAAAATTTTATCTCACTGTTTTAAAATGAACTGCGCAACAGTTTTGATACCTGCCCTCTTTTAGGACGAACTAAGTAACCATCGTTCATAAAAGCACGTATTCGAGCCGACTTATCGCCTTCCCCGTTTCCAAGATATTACGGTCCGAATAAGTGTTATTATAAACTTCAAATAAGCCAAATGCAGCTGCTAAAAAATCAAGCAAAAAATCTACTCGTTAACACAAACCCCACGTACTGCGGTACATTGTGGCGGGGGCGGTCGAGGAGCAAGGTTTACTCACTTGGAGGAGGGGAGGGGGCGCTGACCTTGAAGCGGTCCCCGGTCCCCGAGAGGCTGTGGGAAGATACAGCAAGGTCGCGAGCTGTACTGTACTGTACTGTACTAAGACACAAACAATGACGCGAGATACGTCTGTTCGCCGACATTTCCTGTGACACGCATTATGACTGCCGGCCATTTCCCTCGTTGAGGATACAGCAGTGTACAAGCGATGTACACAGTATATGACGTGTATACGTACTCAAGATTTGCGTTCGCTACCGATGATACGTCGTCAAACGACAATTGCAGCGCTTTCATACTCAGCCCAGTTCCGAACGTGGTGAACACAGAGAAAATAGCTTCTCAATAAAACGAAATCTGCGATGTGTAACCGCAGCCCACAAACGAAATAATTTATCCCAGGCCGTTTAGCACGCCGCTGTATGTCTAGAGTAAGGAATACTTGGCGAGTCCAGTGACCTGAAGGTTAGAATACTCCGTTATGTGTTTACTCAATGTGAACCAGTCGTTCATCAGCTACCACGCACTTGAACTAACATACGGGGCTCGAGTATTCATACTATCATGCAGATCACGAAAGTCGCAGACTATATCTTTCCATACTGATGAGTAGGGACCTCTGATTTTCAACTGTTTCAATGCCTTGCGTCAGGTGCGAATCCAAGAAAGGAGGGCGTTGGCCGGGGGTGGGGGGCTGCTAAAGTATTACACATTTTGAAAGTGGTATATTCAATTTTTTTGCTTAGGAAATACCTTAAACATCACTATTTAGCACTTTAAAAACCAAATTTATCCGAAAGAGGACCCTCGGACCCCCCCCCCCCCAAATTCCTGACTCGAGGTGTGCGCATAGCCACTTTCTAGGAATAACCCCCTTCCCTTTTTTTTTTTTCGAAAAAAAAAAAACCTGCAGCTGGATCTACCAATGCCGCGCATGCAGCTCTTATACGAGGTTATTTGACAGCGTATGTTTGTATAGAGGCGCGACTTATTCCACTGCCTCGTATAAAAGGTTTTACATCTCCTATACGTTTTGTATTACATGTCAATTATACAATTTTACTGTTTTGTGAGTTACTCACAGTAGAGATTATCATATTTTTACAAATTAAAAACACAACTTTTTAATATTATCTACATAAGATAACATTTTCCAAAACTGGATAGTTAAAGAAAAACATCCAAAAATACTTCCCTCTCTGTATTACAAAGGTACCATGTAGTAATGAAAGTAGTTTTACTTTCAACGTAAATTATTTCATGTATGTTATTAGGATAGGTCCAACAAAAACTTCAAAACAGATGACTGGTATGCGCTTACATATAACAAACAATGAAATCTAGTATTTTCAATTCGCAGCTAATTATTAGTCCAGTAATGTTTTTTTTCCTAGCGTCCTTGCAAGGGCTGGTGAAACCCCATACTTGCAGCCATTTTCCTGTCCTGCTTCGTTTGAATGTTATATTGCCGTGTGACCAACGACTACTATAAAAGGCGTCAAATTCGCTGATGATATCAAAGAATTAAAACACAGATAATTTGCATTATGCTAGTTATTGTATTTAATGTAATGTTGAAAGAAACAGATTTTGATACAACAAACTTAATAAGTATTGCTATCCGCTGTTTTATTTACCGACTTGAAAGTTAGTAACAAGATTCGTATCGCATGATATTCATCACACTTCCTACTCGTGCGTTAAAGTCATTGGGTTAGGATGATGTCTGATGTCCGTCATGACGTCAGTCACCGTCTACACATATTTTACAACAAACCCTGACAAACAGTATCGAATATTACGTTTTAATGTCGATTTCGAAATGCTTCATACATTGAATATCGTAAGTAAAGGGATTAAAGTCGATTTGAGTCTCAACGTCGTTACACCAGAAAATGTGATCGTATCACACCTTGTCGGATGTGAAGTAGCATGAAGACGAGGGTGTACTGAAAGTGTATCGATAATAAATACGCATGCTACCCAGTTGTATTTTTTAACTAAATGTTTGCACGTGTGATTTCAGTTGCGGCAAAATATAAAAAGTCTGTCAAAACATTGGTCCACAGAAGTTATTTATTTGAAATTATCCGGGAAATATAAATTCTCACACTTGTACTCGAATGTATAGAATAACACAACATAAAAATGTTACGCTTATTTATTTCATTACTGCCAACAAAATGTCAATACTACCAACCAAATGTCGGCACTACCAACAAAATGTCGGTACTATCAAAACAACCACTTGCACATGTAGACCAGCGATATGAAACCGATTTCAATGGCATACAAATGTTACCTGTAAACTGGTATCGTACTTTGTACGGATCGAATACTGTAACGAGACAGCGCTCGAGCGCGCGCAAGCAACGTGATGGGTCATGTCAACTACCACTCCCTCCTCTTGCTGACACCACTCCGGAGCGCCACCCAGGGGGCTCATGGGCTGCCTGGGAGGAGAGCAGCGACCAACACCATTTAGAGCGTCCAGGTGAGGACAAATATACCTCAAAGAGTTTTCCCAAAGTGGCATTTTCAAAGTCCAAATTTGCTGTTTTTCGTTCTCATAATCCACAAAAACCAAAAGCATAATGACATGAAAAATTCCACATTTAAACTACATGCCACTCACCACTGCTTGACTTGTTTTAAAATACATTACAGAAAGTATTGCATTTTTTTTAAATCGATAAAACAAAAAAATTAAAATTTTGGAAATTTTTACGAATTACAAAATTATTTTGTAATGGATTTTAAAACATGTCAACTAGTAACATGAAATTTCAATGTAAATTTTTTAACCTCAATATGTTCACTGGTTTGTGAGGCTTATAAGAAGAAAAAAACATGCACATATTGACTTTGAAGTACCATTATGGAAAACTGGCTCAGCTCTTTTTTTTTTTTTAGGATGAAATTTTACTCCCAATTAACACCTACCAGTCTAACACTACTTCATACAAATATAACATTACGATTTTTTCCCACTCGAACACCTTTAAGTCGGTCTTGAAGACCATTGCCGAAAATAGACCTGACAGCTAGAAGTTTCGAGGTCACCTAGCTTCATCCTCGAGCTTTGAGAATAATCTAGGCGTCGTTGTGGGAGATCATACGTACAGCTCGTTGTGGCCGAGCAGCGGAGAGGAGTTGTGGTGTTTAGGTGGTGTGTGTTAGTGGCGGACTTGGCAGCGTAGACGACGATGGTGACGGCAAGGAGCGACGCGGGATCTGCACATAAAGTGGCGACCGTGTGGCAAGTGTTTACAGCGGCGGAACAGAAGGAGCGTGGTTGGATAGTGTATTTGTAGGTGTGAGACGCTCGAACATGTTAGACTATTACTATAAATACGTAGTGGTATAGTTCTGTAAGTGAAAGTTTTAAGAGAACAGTGACTTATGTAAGCTGAGAACGTTTTTGTGTGAAAGAAACGGATATTGATTCACTATATACTTAATTTAAGAATAGGGATTTTACATGTTAGGAAGAGCTGTAAAAATAAATTGTAAATATTGATCAATAAAGTTGTGGACTGTCCGTAAATAAGTGTTGCAGTAGTAATGTAGTGTATTTTACTAAGGGGTGTCCCTAGATAGGCTGTGTTTGTGTACGTGAGCAGGAGTGGTAAGGGTGCCGCTGACTGGCGTGTGTAATACCTCTCCGCGCAAGCCACTCAGCTGGCGTGCAGTGATTTGCTATTTTTTTTCCTATGGGACTATAAGTAATAACATTTTTATTTGTGGGCAGCGTAGTTCAAAGTCTAACGTTTGTTTCTATAGTTCTGTTTTTCGAATTCCATTAATTTTCCAGATACGGCAATATGAAATAGCCATCTATGGTCATTTAGAGGGGCCCGAAAAAGATTTTTTATAATAAACGTGCAGAATTTTTCAAACTATAGCGACATAGTTTGAAGTGTATGTTCTTTTCGTAGATATACAAATATAATGCGCGTAAAATAGTTTCGTAAAAAAATAGTCGTAACTCACTGCAACACATTTGAAGAGCAGGCAGGGAGACCCCTTAAGATGGCGTGGTACATAATTCAAAGCTAAAAGCATTAATGTATAACTGTAGGTTTCTTGAAGCCAATTTGAGAAAATTAAATAATATCAATCCTAGACAATAGTTTTATCCAACGTTTTGAACAAAATTACTTCCAGTGTTACGAACTTCTGAGGCACAATCTCTGACGCCGGAACCTCGTGCATTTAACTGCGGCACAAGATATCACGCGTGACGAATTTGTAATTCTGGAAAAATATATACTCATAAAGTTGGCAAATATCGTTACCTATGATTGTCATTGAGTATTTTATCCATATCGGCTTCGAAAAAAGGGTAGAAATCAATTGACGTTTTCAGCGTTTATTTATCTACCACGCACTCTTAAACATTGTAATTTATCAGGTCCTCCATACACCCAGGACACTAATATTGTAACAGCAATATATTCGTATTGAAAACGACACGAAACATTACAAACATATCTTTATCGCCGCCCCCTCCCCGTTAATTATTATAAATCATAATGACTGAACATTTATCTCTTCAGTCATCAGCTTTTTGTTATCCGTTACCATTATCACATGGGTTATTTACTTTGGGCAATTTAATTTAAATTTACAAGTTTAATGCTAAAATACTGCATGTAATAAAGAGACAGGCGCGTGGAGCTGACCGGAATCTAGGAAATTGTTTTAAGAGGCCAATGCAATGGATGTAATTTTCCGTTCTTTTTTAGACTCGGCGGCAAGCGAGTGATAAGGGTAAGTCTGCCACGCTCGACTAGCTAGAAACTGGCGTGTAGTGTTTTCGTTGTAGTATTTTCCTTATGAGACTATGATCCCAACTTTGTTTGTAGATAGTATCAAATACACTATATACCAATACCGGACACAAC
This sequence comes from Medauroidea extradentata, assembly GCA_003012365.1. Classification (NCBI taxonomy): domain Eukaryota; kingdom Metazoa; phylum Arthropoda; class Insecta; order Phasmatodea; family Phasmatidae; genus Medauroidea; species Medauroidea extradentata. The sequence continues at coordinate 7,915 of PNEQ01068878.1, read as the reverse complement.
GAGCTATATAGTAAACATAGAGAGGCGGAAACAGCAATCTCCAAGGCTCTGAGGTGAAGCCCAATTCAACGTGGTATTTTGACTCTAGATAAAATGGCGGACACTCATATCCGGTCGAGAGACGAGAGCGATTATGCTAATTTAAACATTATTACAGTATAATGTATTACAATAATTATTGTCATTTTTTCCTGTGTTTAGTGGGAATATAGTGGAGCTATAAAGTAACGGATTTTATGCGAACATATGACGGAATTTTCAATATAATGTTGGCCACACTGCTGTTCGCCATGTTTTCTGGGGTCAGAACAGCCGTTCAATTGGGCTTCACTTTGAAAGCGTTTCCGCCCCTCTATGTTAACTATATAGCTCGTTGACCGGACAGCTTGAGCGCTTTGGCGAGATTTTTGATAGTGTTGTCACGTCAAACGATTAGAGAACAGCACCCTACATTTAATTGATTTCAAATGCACGCTACCAACATAAAAAGTCTGGGGAAAATTTCTCTATGGAGAAAATATTTTCGTCTCACGGAGAAAATTAAAAACTGCAGTGCGATAAATACGTAAAAATTAAATAAAGCATCATAAAATAATAAAATACAATAATATCAAAATATGTGTTAGTTTCACCTCATACCGCTAGGTAATGTTTTACAAGTTTGCTCTTAGTATTTGCATAGAACTGTCCGGTATTGTCTCTAGGGTATTTGATAGTATGCAGTGAAGGCCAATGCAGACCGCCAAGAATCCAAGTGGTGTTTGAAGAGTTACAACAGTTTATAAAGACAGCTTTTAGCCATTTTGAGGGGCCTCACAGTCATGTTGCTAATAAGTAGGGACAGGAATATTTCGCGAATTTAATTACCTGTATGTTGGAATCAGCTCTCCTATACACACTCAAGCCGCGAATATTTGTCCACTAGCTGCTACTCAGTGTAACAGCAGACAATGAATGAATACACGGGGCTTGAGTATGCATAGTACAATGGATTCTAGCCTGCGGGTCATTGAATTCGTGAAAATTTTCCTGTCCCAAGTAATAAGTGTGATGCATGTATAAATTCCTTAGATAAACGTAATAGGATTAAGTTGAGCGGTTTCGCGTACGAAATAAAAGGCACGACAATGTAACGCCGTTTATGCGTTACCAAAATCGGCGAGTAATCCAGAATCCTCCGTGAATGTATCTGATACAAGGTAACTTATATACCAACTCGCCGGATTCACAAGCAGGTTCAGGTTCGCACGATACCGTTATATTACACCAGCACGTGTCCGTTCACAGCTGGCCTGCGGCGATCAAGGAGTATAGAAGGAAAGTTATTTCACTATCGGGTACAACTTCTTTGCTTAATGCTAGACACCCAGGAATTTCGCAAATTCATTCGAGAAGAAGTTAGATACCGAAAATCCCTCATAACTTGGATAGGGAAAACGAATGCATAACAAAAGAATGCAAAAGTTCACCTCATCCGTCGGGTAACTTACGAAATGAAAAATATGTTGCAATGAAATAATAACCAATTGAAATAAATGCTCCTATAACCCTAATGTATGTCATTAACAAATAAGTTTTATTTAGTGTGTTAAAACTTGAACGAAATTCATATTACGAACATGGCAAATTTTTAAACGTTTCTTCCTATCATTCATGATGGGTGTTCCGAGGTTGGTATTAGGGAGTGGTGAATTGTAGCCTACTTCGGGAGTCTTAGGCGAAAATAATGTTCTCGTTGTTCAACATGGGAGTAATGACTTTATGACTCGTGTTATATGCTTAAAAACACTCATCGTGAGAGGGCAAAGGTGACATCGTCCGACACGAATCCCATAAGCGAAAATCCGGGGACCGACCCCGTCGGGAATCGAACTCGGATCGCCTCGGTGGGACGCGAGTGGTCTAGCGGTCCCCTACGCTCATCGTTGAGGATTGTTAGAGGTGCCTGAATTTCGTCGATTCAAATCACAGCAGCTTAAATTTCTCAGTCCTATAGACTCGCTGACCACAGTTGATTATCCAATGGCTTCTTACCATACATGCGGGCAGCTCTGCGATTATCTTCCTTATTTATTACTAGCTCGCAGTCGTCAAAGACGCATAAAAACAGCCATTGTCAAATCACAGAAGTGACAGTGAAGGATGCTTGACGTTCAACCTGATCAAGAATATGTCCGCAAAATTCACGTACCTACCTCTAAGAATTGCGTATCAGTACGAAACCTTCGTGAACACAAACTGTAATCAGATGTAGGCCTACATATAGCAACATACTAATATTGTAGACAATGGACAAGTAGAGTGTACAGCTCAGTGGAGTGCAGCAGGTAGGTCGTTGTACCAGCGAAATGTTTGATCCTCTGCTTGTTGCTATTGTGAAGTTTGGTGTCACCGAGACACGGCATGAATTATCACTGTGATAGATAGGGACCCTGTTTTTCCGCAAAAAGAACGTTGCCCCAGTTTGCTTCAGCTCCTTGCGTGCACATCTGCAACTCTGTATCATGGTTATTGACAGCGTGTCTGTATGAAGAGCCGTATCTCATTTGACTGAGCCAATTACAAAAACTTTCCTGCAACACCACGTGTCTGTGATTTGCCCGGTAGAATCTCAAGGCTCGTGACAGTTAAAATATCCAATCGCTGACCACGAAGCAGAACTGCAGATGTGCACGTAAGGCAGGGAAATAAAGTGAGGCAAAATTCTTTTCGCGAAAAACCAGGGTCCCTAGTAACAGAATATTTCACTGTTCTGCCAGTTTTCTTTCGTTGTAGCTAGCCTTTGTTGTGGCGTGCCTACATGTGGAAGCACCTAACATCGTAAGTTAACAATTTTTCCGGCTCACTGTAAACAGTTATTTGCCTCACACAGCTCTGGAATTATTCCAATAAGGCACCTAATATATTACTATGCGTTTTTTTTTAAAATTACTTTTACGTTTAAAAGCACAAATGCAATTTAATCAATGTTATTGAAACAGGAGAAAACTCATATTTTTGGGTTACTAGAGCCCGTGGTAGTACAACTGTTAATGGTATTTACTTTTGTGACATAAATTCTTAGTTTTTATAAATTATTTTATGGTATTCTAGGACTGTTTCGGCAAAAAATAAAAACTTACAACAGTAGTGGATATCGGCGAATGTTTACATATAAAGGAGAATGTTGAGCTCTTAAAAATTTGTCTTTGATGTTTTGAATAGTAACATGTTCCATTTCTGAGCTGTTTAATTCCTTGTATATTATTTCCGGGACAAATACAGAGGGGGGGAGTGGATTTCGGTGGGTTATGTTAAAAAAATTTGGTTAGGTCTTTAATATATTATAAACATATGGATATCTTTAAATTCGGTCTTCACAGTTCATGCGAAATCAAGATTTCCGAGATATTATTTTTTTTTAATTACACTCCGTAACGATTTTCAGAAAAACCAATAGAAAATATTGGTGAATTTATGGTGAAGTTTTGGAACCAAATTTTTTTAGCTTTGCCATTTTTTATATTAAATATTTTACTGCTTTCCGGAGACAAATACCGACACAAAAGTACGTAGATAGGTGGATGTAGGATATGTTAATCTGTATATTTTTCTGCGAATTTTGATGTACAAATGTTGGTGCTATTTGCCCAATTTTCCATACCTTTCCCGGACCAGTGGGGGAACTGTGAGGAGAAACAATGTAGAGAAGGGAGGAAAGAGAAGTTATGTAAGACTGACAAACTGAAGTCGCGGCTTCCGTAATATATAAAAAACGAAGTTCCGTTGTTGTTATTCTGTTAGTTATTACAACCTCACATAACTACTCGAACATCTATCTGAATAACTAAATGCATGTTTCTCCGATGAACCCGACACCGACAGAATGAAGGTTATGCATAGGGGCTTAAAGGATCAGGTAGAAATTGTAGGTTCATAGAAACCCATTCGTAAAAATAAAAAACCAGCAAACCTAGACGATAGTTTCTGCCAACTTTCCTAGCCAACATTTTTTTCCAGTAACATATTTCTTAAGAGCAATCTCTGGTGCTGAAATATTGCATGTATATAATTGTAGTGATCTTTGAAAAAAACTGTGCAAAGGGAGTGCATGACTGGATTTATTTACTTGTACATAACCCATTGCGAAATAAATGACTGTCAAACGAAAACTAAAGAAAACATAAATAAGCAGAGTATGCTTTAGTCATCAGGATACATACACAACATGAAATTCCAAAACTGGAATCTGGTCAGATAAAACAAGGAACAAATAGAAAAACAAAAATATAAAAAGATCTAAGTTGACATGCGACACAACGAAGAGACAAAACTAAAACACAAACAGAAAATCAGCAAACAACACAACGACGAGACTAAACAAAACACAAAGATGTCGGACACAAATAGAAAAAACAACAAACGACACAAAACACACTAGTTTTCCAAATAGTCAGAATCAACGACGTTTCGGGAACTTGAATCTGTTCCCGTCATCAGGTAGACATACAGGGTTCAGGAACACGAGTGCGACTGATGAGGAGACTGAAAAAACCATGGGTTATAATTGTAGTGCAACAGATCACACTTGACACATGCGGGTTAGGTTGAGTTGGGTTAGGTTGAGTTGGGTTAGGACGAGTTGGGTTAGATTGAATTGGGTTGGGTTAGATTAGGGACAATCGGTTATGCTGAGCGAGATGAAAGGCTACTGCAATTAAGTGCAACTTAGTGCAATAAAGTGCAACTTACTGCAATATAGTGCAACTTAGTGTAATAAAGTGCAAGGAAGTGAAAATTAGTGCAAGGAGGTGCAAATTACTGCAATAAAGTGCAATTTAGTGCAAGAAAATGCAATTTAGTGCAAGAAAATGCAATTTAGTGCAAGAAAATGCAACTTAGTGCAAGAAAATGCAATTTAGTGCAAGAAAGTGCAACTTAGCGCAAGAAAGAGCAGATTAGCGCAAGAAAATGCAATTTAGTGCAAGAAAGTGCAACTTAGCGCAAGAAAGAGCAGCTTAGTGCAAGAAAGTGCAGCTTAGCACAGGAACTGCAGCTAAGTGCAAGAAAGTGCAGCTTAGTGCAAGAAAATGCAGCTTAGTGCAAGAAAGTGCAGCTTAGTGCAAGAAAGTGCAGCTTAGTGCAAGAAAGTGCAGCTTAATGCAAGAAAGTGCAACTTTGTGCAAGAAAGTGCAACTTTGTGCAAGAAAATGCAACTTTGTGCAAGAAAATGCAACTTTGTGCAAGAAAATGCAACTTTATGCACGAAAATGCAACTTTGTGCACGAAAATGCAACTTTGTGCACGAAAATGCAACTTAGTGCAAGAATGTTCAGGGGATTGGTGTTAGGTTAGGTCGAGTTATGTTAGGTCGAGCTGGGTTAAGTCGGGTTTGGTTAGGTTGAATTGGGTTAGGTCAGGTAGGGTTAGGTTGAGTTCGGTTAGGTCGGGTTGGGTTAGGTTGAGATGGGTTCGGTTAGTTTATGAACATTCGGTAAATGCTGAGCGAGATGAATGTCTAGTGCAAGAAAGAGCAACTTAGTGCAAGACAGTGCAACTTAGTGCAAGAAAGTGCAACTTAGTGCAAGAAAGCGCAACTTAGTGCAAGAAAGTGAAACTTATTGCAAGAAAGTGCAAGAAAGTGTAACTAACTGCAAAAAGTGCAACTTAGTGCAAGAAAGTGCAACTTAATGCAATAATGTTCAGGGAATTCGTACTAGGTTAGGTAAGGTCGAATTGTAATAGTTCGAATTGTGTTAGGTAGGGTTGGGTTAGGTCATGTTGGGTTAGGTCGGGTTGTTAGGGTAAGGTCAGGTTAGGTTAGGTCGAGTTGGGTTAAGTCGAGTTGGGTTAGGTTGGGTTAGGTTAATTTATGAACAATCGGTTCATGCTGAGCGAGAAAGTGCAACTTAGTGCAAGAAAGTGCAACTTAGTGAAAGAAAGTGCAACTTAGTGCAAGAAAGTGAAACTTAGTGCAAGAAAGTGCAACTTAGTGCAAGAAAGTGAAACTTGATGCAAGAAAGTGAAACTTAGTGCAAGAAAGTGAAACTTAGTGCAAGAAAGTGAAACTTAGTGAAAAAAAAGAGCAACTTAATGCAAGAAAGTGCTATTATGTGCACAAAAATGTGCAACTTAGTGAAAGAAAGTGCAACTTAGTGCAAGAAAGTGCAACTTAGTGCAACTTAGTGCAAGAAAGTGCAACTTAGTGCAAGAAAGTGCAACTTAGTGCAAGAAAGTGCAACTAAGTGCAAGAAAGTGCAACTTCGTGCAATAATGTTCAGGGTATTCGTACTAGGTTAGGTTAGGTCAAATTGTAATAGTTCGAATTGTCTTAGGTTGGGTTAGGTAGGGTTGGGTAAGATCATGTTCGGTTAGGTCGGGTTGTTAGGTTAGGTCAGGTTAGGTTAGGTCGAGTTGGGTAAGGTCGGGTAAGGTTAGTTTATGAACAATCGGTTCATGCTGAGCGAGAAGAATATCTATTGCAAGAAAGTGCTACTTAGTGAAAGAAAGTGCAACTTAGTGCAAGAAAGTGCAACTAAGTGCAAGAAAGTGAAACTTAGTGCAAGAAAGTGCAAAATAATGCAAGAAAGTGCAAATAAGTGCAATAAAGTGCAACTTAGTGCAAGAAAGTGCAACTTAGAGCAAGCAAGTGCAACTTAGTGCAAGCAAGTGCGACTTAGTGCAAGAAAGTGCAACTTAATGCAAGAAAGTGCATCATAGTGCAACTTAGTGCAAGAAAGTGCAACTTAGTGCAACTTAGTGCAAGAAAATGCAACTTAGTGCAAGATAGTTCAGGGAATTCGAACTAGGTTAGGTTAGGTTGGGTTAGGTTAGGTCAGATTGGGTTAGGTCGGGTTAGGTTAGGTCAGGTTAGGTTAGGTCGAGTTGGGTTAGTTCGGGTTGGGTTAGTTCGGGTTAGGTTATGTCGGGTTAGGTTAGGTCGTGTTAGGTTAGGTTAGGTCGAGTTAAGTTAGGTCGGGTTAGGTTAGGATAGGTTAGGTTAGGTCGGGTTAGGTTAGGTCAGGTCAGGTTAGGTTAGGTCGGGTTAGGTCAGGTTAGGTTAGGTTAGGACGGGTTAGGTTAGGTCTGGTTAGGTTCGGTCGGGTTAGGTTAAGTCGAGTTCGGTTAGTTTATGAACATTCGGTACATGCTGAGCGAGAAGAAAGTCTATTGCAAGAAAGTGCAACTTAGTGCAAGAAAGTGCAACTTAGTGCAAAAAAGTGCAACTTAGTGCAAAAAAGTGCAACTTAGTACAAAAAAGTGCAACTTAGTGCAAAAAAGTGCAACTTTGTGCAAAAAAGTGCAACTAAGTGCAAAAAAGTGCAACTTAGTGCAAAAAGTGCAAAAAAGTGCAACTTAGAGCAAAAAAGTGCAACTTAGAGCAAAAAAGTGCAACTTAGTGCAAATTAGTGCAAAAAAGTGCTACTTAGTGCAAAAAAGTGCAACTTAGTGCAAAAAATGCAACTTATTGTAAAAATGTAACTTAGTGCAAGAAAGTGCAACATAGTGCAAGAAAGTGCACCTTAGTACAAGAAAGTGCAACTTAGTACAAGAAAGTGCAACTTAGTGCAAGCAAGTGCAACTTAGTGCAAGAAATTGCATGTTAGTGCAAGAAAGTGCAACTTAGTGCAATAATGTTCAGGGAATCCGTACTAGGTTAGGTCAAATATTTATAAGTTCGAATTGTGTTAGGTAGGGTTGGGTTAGGTCATGTTGGGTTAGGTCGGGTTGTTAGGTTAGGTCAGGTTAGGTTAGGTCGAGTTGGGTTAGGTCGGATTAGGTTAGTTTATGAACAATCGGTTCATGCTGAGCGAGAAGAATATCTATTGAAAGAAAGTGCAACTTAGTGAAAGAAAGTGCAACTTAGTGCAAGAAAGTGTAACTTAGAGCAAGAAAGTGCAACTTAGGTCAACTTAGTGCAAGAAAGTGCAACTTA
>PNEQ01068864.1:6330-16603 GCA_003012365.1 Medauroidea extradentata | reverse complement strand
ACTACTAGCGCCACGCTTCTATCCTCACTGGACACGTTGTTGTGGTCGAGCAGTAGTTCCTGTTTACGATCAGGGACGGATCCTGGGGGGGGGGAGGGGGGGAGGGGCACCTTGATTTTTTTTAAAATAATGTATTATCAAAATATGACATTTTTTAACAATTTTATATTCAATTTTCGTTTAGGAAACGTCTTAAATGACTCAACTTTTCCTTTTAAAAACAGCATTTTTACGAGGGAGAGCCCCCGGACAACCCCTTCTTTGACACGAGGTGTGCGCACAGTTACTTTTTAAGAAATTTCTCCTCCCCCCCCCCCCCAAATCAAACCTAGAGCTGGACTTCTAAAACCACGATGAATCAAGAAAACCGGCAGCATTTGAACATTCAGTCTATCCATACAACACGAAAGTCGGTCTAGGATTCTGCAACCGATGACTATTGTGGTGTTATAAACACCTCGAACTCATGTCACGCAGGCCTGTGATCGGAGCTAGGAACAGCAGCAACAATATTCTAAACTATAATCAAGACAACAAACCATAGTCCGCCTGCCAACACTGGCCATATCTCCCGCCAAGCGGTACTGCGTGCTTTCTTCACAGCCAATCCCGTCCTTACTTTAAGAGGGAGCAATCGTCAACATCTTGAATCTTTGTATTCTGTGAAATAACTTTTATTTTGGGCAAATTTATTAAGCTTTAACTTAACTGCAGAATATAATACATACTGATAAACCAAAAGCGGAGGGGGGAGGGGTGACTTCAGTACACATGCATACTATTTATATTTTCCATAGTTCTCAACTGTTAGTAAATATTAATTAAATGGCACGAGGATATTTATTATTCGGAATTTATCGCAAGTGAATTTCTTTACTCAGAGCTACCAAATTTGCGAAAAATATTATTATTTTGTAATGTCCAAAATACTTCTCGCGTGTCCAAAGTTGCCAACGCTTAAGGAAACGTTAAACATCACAAATATTTGTTTGAATTATATCAATATGTATCATATTCTGCAGTTAAGTTAAATTCCCATACAGTTACCCTAAGTAAAAGTTATGTAACAAAATAAAAGATGGCGACGATCTCTCTCTCTCTCTCTCTCTCTCTCTCTCTCTCTCTCTTTCTCTCTCTCTCTCTCTTAAGGCGGCCGCCTGGTGAAGGGAGTGCTTGTGTGTGTAAGGTGAGAAATCGATAAAGAGCTACGAACGACGCCAGCCGGAAAATATATAATGATATCGCCTCTACGCCCAGAGTCGTAAATAAGTACACAGTAGTTTTCACACCAACATTTTTACTGCGAAACTTTAAGCAACGGGTCTGTACCATACATATATCTCGAGAAACAACCGTCCGGAAAAGCCTATTTTAGCCAAGTTTGAGGGCATAAAAATAATGCTTCCAATGTGCGTCTTCGAAGTAATATTCACAAGTCGTCTGAAGTTTGTATTTATTTTCGTAGGTAAGCATTGCGGACGTACGTTTACTGGTCTCTGAGATAAAACGTACATCCGAACACACTGCACGCAGTTCGAGCACCAGCTAGGCGGTCTCCTTAACTTTACACTCCACAACTGCTCCATATCATAACAGAATTCTCTCTCCAATCCACAATCGACTGCGATTCTACAAGACTATGCTCGATGAGGGTTTTACTGTGTTCTATCAGATAATCCTGCAATCCTGTAAGAGTGTGCTGTCATGTGTATACAACACCACATACGCCTGGCGGCCATTTTACAGTAAGGTGTAGGAAGAACAACTGCGGAAATATCGTCTGCGTGAGAAGAAGATAATGTTGTTGACAACTGCTGTGCGATATTCCTGTACTACACCACACACTATGTCACACGTCACCCACTCAGGCTTAACATAGTTGACAAGCATGCATCTTGAACCCGGAACTAGGATAATTCAGTGTGCTGTTCCTCCTGTTCAAGCTCCGTTGTTTATATTTATGGATCGAGGACTGCTTGTGACACATCGAGTGATTTCTTTCCGAAAATGTTTATTTTAAAGATAAATATGTTTGTACCAAATGCTAATTTGTAAACTGTTTTCTTTATATAGTCATTTTTCGTTTCGGTATAAAATGTTACAAAATCCAACATTTACGATTAAACACGTCTCTAGAAAAAAATATACATATATATAGTGTTGAAGAGGACTACTTTTGTTTAGTCATCATTCTGTCAGTTGCTACCACGAAATTATTGCAAATTGTTTCCTGTATCATACAGCACATTATTATTGTAACATAGTAACATACAACAAAAATGTAAACCAATTCGAGTTGTTAAATACGTGAAATAAACTGCCAATGTACGCTAACAACAGTAACATTAATACATAACAGAATATGGGAAGTATGTACACCTGAATCTCACAATGACACGAACATGCGCGGATGTGGGAGGAAAATATGTATCGTGTTCCGTCACGCAAGGCCGCAGAGAAGAGAATCGAGGACACTCTTGACATTTGTCGCCTCTCAAACAAGCCTACCTTAGTAAAATGTCTCTGCTATCTTCGCCTATCAAACAAGGCGTCCTCTATTTACATACAAATAACGCGCGGTGACGACAGAAAATGCACCTACATACTGCTGATATGCGCGGGCGACAAAAAATACGAGACACAAAAGCTAGTAGTAAAAACTTTACTGCTCGCCGCATCTGCGGTGTGGTATCTTTGCAGTTCACATTTCATTAGATATACAGTCTCATGGGAGAAGTACTTAGCCTGGCCAGTGAGATTGCAAGTTCTCCACGGGTGTTGAACTAATTATATGGAGGTGTGCATTAAACACTCGCCATTTTATCTCATGCCCTCGCACTTTTATATTATATCCTCACACACTTCCTGCTCGGCAGACACTAACTTTTTTTTAATGAAATTCAATTTTTATAAAAGAGAGAAAACACAGCTCATATAAAAAGAGTTTTCCAATGTCGTTTTGTTTCTGCTCGGTTGTTACGTACGTGTAAACCAGGCTGTGTCATGGTCAACACTAAAACTATCTTTCAAACAGCACATGTTAGCACGCTCTCACCTGAGTGTTAAATATAGCCTACTTAAAACATTACTTTACAAGTTTACAGCATACACACATGAGAAGGTTAAAGTGCGATGTGTGTTGTTTGTGCAAGTTGAAGAAATTTTTTATTATATTATTTAAAGACTTAACATATTCTGATTGTCATTAGTCGCAAAATAGACTTTAATTTTAAAGATTCAAATAACAAAAAAGCTTTATATTTTCATATTTATTGCACGCTTAGTGGAAACAAGAAAATATGCCATTTAATCTTCAGTAAAAATATAATAAAAAAATCCGAATATGTATGTCTCACTTATAAACGTTCATTCAATGAACACATATCACGCACTAAATTCACGGTTTAGTTGAGTCAAACGAGATCTGCTTGTTACTTTACACATTGCTTGTATTAAATATGTTTTTTGCTGAAAACACATTATATTGTTGTTTTAATTTGACTGTCCAAAAGTGTAATATTTATTTGGTATAGCAAAAATATGTTTGGCTGTAAACGAGAGTTGCGTTCTTAATAAAAAAAATGAGATATCATGAAATCGGCCCAGGAAGTTTGATGACAGAAGATCGTATTTTAGTCAAGTATCGTACAAGGGTCATTACAGAAACTGGAATTTATTACAATTGTTGAAGGACGAGACGTGTTACTAACGGCTAAATTAAATTCAAACTCCTGTATGAGTGTTTTCAATGATGGCTTATACTCAGTGTCATAACTTATCTTACGCTAATATTACGAGAACGTGTTTCTGCCGCAGCGTGAATTAATTAACTCTGCAGTTCATGCACTTTACAAAAGGCAAAACTTGTTATTCATAATTATTACTTTACTTAATTAATCAAATGAGAAAAAACTAAAAAAAAAAAATTGGTAACTGAATTTTTACTAGGGAATTGACTTCATAATTTCCATTAAAAATATGCAATACATATTTTAAAACTGAACATATCAAATTAATAACGGAAAGAGTAAAACAGAGATCTTATATCACGAATATATTTTAATAAACTAGGTTGTTACTGTGTTTTCAATATAAATTGCCTACCCTTACAAATTACCTACCCTACGCACGCATGACAAGCTGTATAATTGTGGACATATGCCATTGCAATATTACGACGTCCCAGAAATCTTAGAAAGCCACTAAGAAAGACAAACAACGAAATATGAAACAAGAGAAAACAAGCCGAGTGTGCTGTAGTCAACATATCCATAAACCAAAACAACATAACATGAAAGATCCCATAAAGAATTAGTCAACAACAAATAAAGGACAAAAATTAATAATATTAATAATAATAAACAACCAAAAATAAAAGTTGAAATACAAAACAAACTAATGTGTAAAACTCAGGACATCACAATTAAGTCAGCACAGACAATACTGGAACGAATACAATAATGGACATAAGACAGGATAACAACGATGACGTCACAGACAACACACAACTATGAAGACACAAAAGTACACACTAGATTTCCAAAGGCGGACTCTCCACGACGTTTCAGGAGCTGACATCTGCTCCTGTCTTCAGGTGAAGTAAAAGTAAAAACTGGAAAAAATTGGACAGTATTTATAGCCTTCAGCTTTGTTCCTAGAGCGACCATTGGTAGTCGAGCTCTCTCCCGATTGGCCGCGCACCTTTTAATGGGTTTTATAGTCTAATGTCACTTCGCAAATATTTTTTTTTTGTTAAAGTTTTCCACATGTTTCTTAATTCAATACTTTGATGACTAAATACATTAGAGTTGACTACAGCCAACTCGGCTTGTTTTCTCTTGTTTCGTATTTCGTTGTTTGTCTTTCTTAGTTTCTTTCTAAGATTTCTGGGACGACATAATATTGCAATTACGTATGTCCACAATAATACAGCTTGTCATTCTGTCCCATTGCATGAAACATTCAAAGCCGCTAAGCACGGATGTACGACAAGTTGCATACCAGTAGTGTGCAGGCGAATGTGGCCACACAACATTCGCGTCAACCGTTTTCATAATCTCACTCGCTGCAGCTCGGTAATCTTCAACAGTATTGTGTGCCGGTTTTTCCAAATGTCCAAGTTTGAAGAGTGGGGACAGTAGAGCGATGATAGCAACAATTATGTAGTGTATAGATAGTTCATAATAAACTGAGTATCTTTAGAGGCCATCATGAAAATGTTATTTATTGTTAACGCAGACGTTGTCATAGTTAAGACAAGACTGCATTTTCGTCTACTCAACTACATACTGACAACTACATCAAAATATAAAAACATAATCATTAAGGATAAAGGTTGTAAACATAAAATTTGGTTAGCATTAAGGGAAATATCTAAGAGCGAAAAAGTTATAAAAAAAAAAAAAAGCACATACATTTTACATATTCACACACACAGACACAACCAGAAAATGTTATTTGCGAGTAAATAACTGGTGAGCGAAATGGAGCAAATGTTTATGAATAGAGCTTTAAAGGGTTGTTTTACGTTGCTTTGTTTACATCGAACACCGGCAGGACACTGTAAATAATATCAAAAGGAAAACATTAACTAGGGTTACGAAAATGCTTACTGTATCCTGAACCAACTATACCACGCTCTTCAAGAAGCATAACGCCTGTATCCGCAGCGAACCAAACTGGCGTGTAAGGTTTTCCTTGTAGTCTGATATACATGTACATATGATCTTCGAAAGAACTGTGCAATGGGAGTTCATGACTATATTCATTTTCTTGTACATACTCCATTGCAAAATTGAACGACTGTCAAAGAAAAACTAAACAAATAAAAGAAAACCATAAAATAAGCAGAGTATGCTTAGTCAGCAAGATACAAACACAACATGAAATTCCAAGATGGAATCGGGTCAAATACAAACAAGGAAAAAACAGACAATAAATGAAAATAATAACAAATAAAATAAAAACCAAATAACATGCGACACAGCGATGAGACGAAACAACAAACACAGTAGATATCAGACACGAACAGAAAAATAACAAAAGAACACAACAAGTAGACGAGACAAAATGCAACAGATATCGGACATATACAGACAAGACAAACGACACAATGAAGAGACGAAACAAAACACTGTCTATCTGGAAAACTACTGTGTTTTGTTTCGTCTCTTCATTGTGTCGTTTGTCTTGTCTGTATATGTCCGATATCTGTTGCATTTTGTCTCGTCTACTTGTTGTGTTTTTTTGTTATTTTTCTGTTCGTGTCTGATATCTCCTGTGTTTGTTGTTTCGTCTCATCGTTGTGTCGCATGTTATTTGGTTTTTATTTTATTTGTTATTATTTTCATTTATTATCTGTTTTTTCCTTGTTTGTATTTGACCCGATTCCATCTTGAAATTTCATGTTGTGTTTGTATCTTGCTGACTAAGCATACTCTGCTTATTTTATGGTTTCTTATATTTGTTTAGTTTTTCTTTGACAGTCGTTCAATTTTGCAATGGAGTATGTCCAAGAAAATGAATCTAGTCATACATGTACAACTAAAACTGCGCAAAGAGTAATGTGTTAGTGTAAAATGTACAACGTTCTTATCGGGGGGAGCTGGAGTCATATAACAGGTCTCGTGTTTTTATGAGTCTACCTATACTCCGATCGTAAATAATTACTGTTAGCAGTCCCAGCCAGGCCTGGGAGTTTTTGTCATAGAATTATCCCTATTCAAGAGAAATTACATTTACACCGATACAGATATGTAATAATATTTATGTCTACAAAAGTGCTCAATTTACATTCAGTAGTGTGTAGCCAGACGGAGACCACAACCTCTTGCAGTCGCAGCTTGCGAAGCATGGGTAATCTCTACAACCCTCCCCCTCCCCACCTGCACAGCAAACACGGGCAGCCGGCAGGGCGAGATCCATCTGGCAACAACCCCAGAGACAGCTGCAGTGCAGAGATCCAGTAGATATATATGTATGTACACACACGAGGTAGGACAATCTTCAGTGCTCCCTATCTTCTCCACACACCTATACAGTAAGACGTCTCTTCACGAGGGCCTCGCCCACCTGGTACCTGGGACTGCACATCTCAGTCATCATTGTTCCACGTCTTACAATGTACCCAGCATCACAGACTCTACTCCGCTCTGTTCATCACTTGATCGAACATACCCAGTCGTTGGTTGTTTAACGGTTTTAACGACAGTTCGAAAACTCCAAGAATTGTATGTTGGCTGACTATTCAAATATTGCACCAAAATCTGCAGACGCCAGGGGCGCTACAAGCCACAAAAATTGGGCAAATAATTAATATTAAAATATTAAAACTCTTTTGAAAAATATAATATTCGATGTTTCGTTACGACAATCAACTAAAACATAACTATTTTGCTCCTTGAAATCCATATTTTACCGGGAGAGGATCCACGCACTCCCCGCTCCGTGCTTTAGAGCTTATTTATACACACGTGGGATTTGTGTTTGTTTACTTTTTACGAGCTCTTTCGTGTTTTTAGTCTGCTGGCAGATATACCATACTCACGAGTAAGACAAACCTGAGAAAATCCTGCGAATAGACCTAGTTGAATATTGAGATATTTTGAACGGTAGTAGAATGCAGTCGCGTCGGGTTTTGAAGCGATTGCAAGCAATTTCAACTCTATCGAGTAGCTCGAGTAAGGTTTTAGTAAGTGCCTACATGGCCTGCAGCCGCCACCATGTCTACAGCCAGATATCTACATCTGCGTACATCCCACATATGACAGACCAGAAACCGCACAGTGGCTACAGCGCTCGCCTCCCGCGGTGGCGATACGGGATTGAATGAGCTGATCACATATTTCTCACATGTGAGAAACGTGGCGGACGTTGCTGTTCACAGGTTGGTTACCCTGGCCCAGGCCTGGATTTACACGGAGGCTTAGCGCGATATAGCCCAGGGCGGCAAAACCAGGGAGGCGGCAAATTTTCAGGGGAAAAACTAACCAGTTTCAAAATACTTGCAGATTGTCCTTTTTTTTCAGTTACGTATTCCAAAATTTGAACTACTCTCCCATTCCCAGTCCTACAACGGACTCCCATGACGCAACTATTTGTCCGCTAGTCTGTGGTGCGAGAGGTCTGCTGATTAAATCCTAGGCATTGATGTTTATATGTTCCATTCACCTCATTTCATTGTCGAGAGTGTAGTAGAGAGGTTTGTATGGCTCATAACAGCTGTCTTGATAACCGATTAAGGATGAATGATTTTTATATGGAACAGCGATGGAATGCAATGGAGGAAGAAGCGGGAGATCCCTGAGTAAACTCGTTACTAGCGACATTGTCCGGGACAATTCTCACATACAAAAACCCAATTTCATATTGGATGTCATGTAAAATAGCTAATCATGATGACTGATGAGTTGACTTTTATTTGCTTACTAAGAACCATTTGGTTTTTACAATTTTGATACGAGAAATTCTTAATATAGAGAATATAAAAACCTATGCCTTTCAAATGTTTAACTGTCTCTAAATTAATTCCATTTTTAAATATATTGTTTTTCCTCTGTAATGTATTACGCTGCACTGCGCGCTAGTTTTGCGACTTCTGCATTGAGGCAACATGGCACTAGGCACATGCGTCTGGTGATTCTTACAGCTGCCTTTTTGTATAAAAAAAAAAAGAGGGGCGTCAATTTTGGTGTAGTCCCTCAGCAACAAAACTATAAATCCGCAACTGCCATGCCCTGCATTCCGTCACTTCTCTATTATAGGACGTCATGTCATGTCATGTCATCCTTCAAGGTTGGCAGGCGCTGTGACAAAAGTCTGCCCTAAGAATATAACAACCTGCTCTCGGGTACCATTCATATTCTGAATTTACCATATTTTCTCTGATAGCTCTAATATTACTTCATACTTACACGGTGTTTCAATTGGCATGTTCACTTTGCTGAGCCTTCATATGATCTTGCTTGGAAAAATAAGTTGTGACTTTTACTTTTAGGATTCAGCTTTAACGTTACAATATAACATACTGTAGCCTACATACAGATTTCTTGAAACATAATTACATTTTAGAAAATACCCGGTCTGTTTTCTCAGCATTCTCAGTTATTGAAAAGCTTATTCGAGAGTTATTAATGCATAACTATTAACCAATATGATTTCACTCAACGTTTGCTGACTTGCAGTGTGGAAACTATCCGCACCGCCATGAATGCGCAGTAATCTAATCCTAACTTAACACCGTACAAATATACAAAAAGTCGCTAAATCCAGAAACTAACGACATCGATGTTTCAAAACGTGCAATATATTGAACACAGAATAGTTCCGGAAGTCATCGAACTGTACAACGAACGACAAAACCTACGCCAACAGGATTGCCAAACAAAGGCATTTTCAACTTGTTTTCATAGTATTATATTCTACTATTTACTGAACCGCCATTGTAAATATGTAAGTTTCTTTTGAACCATTACAGTCACTAGGTATTATTCATTAAACACAACAGCATACACATCTTGCAGTGTGGAAGGCAAAGTACGATGATTAATGGCGTCGCGTGGAGTGTTCCAAGGTGTGCGGTGACCAGCAGTGACTATACACAACACTAAGTTGTCTGAGGAACCATTTGACTTGTATGGTCAGGAACACTCCACAGCCAGTAGCGTACAAGAGGCAAGGTATAATGTAAACATCTTGGTCTCTGCAACAACACAACTGCTCAAAGCGTATAGTCGCTGCTAATACCTCACGTCTTGGAACACAGTCACACTACGCCACTGGCAATGATGCACATTTAAAACACCAGAGAGTGCGCGCATCATTTGTTATATTTATTACTAACTGCATCATGTGACTTCGTTCGCGTGGTTCTGATTACATGCCTCTTTGAGTCGAGCACAAGTTTAATCTAAGCAATACATTATCTTAAGTAATTCGTAACATCGTTGTTTTTTTTAATTTCAATATCATTTCAAAACTTACTTTAAAATTTTTTAATAAAACAAGATTCTTTAAATATAAGTTCTTGATACAAACTTTTCACCAATTCCAGATTCATATAAGCAATAATTAATATTAAACATTAATAACAATATCAAATGTGATAAATTATGGAAATTTATTTAAATTTATAAAAAATATGGAAATAAAAAATTGTGCAAAATGCCCGATTCAGAAACATTTTGGAAGAGAATATTTATATTTTTACTAAAATATATTTTTGGGCACACCGATCTGCCTTCTGCTCAGTTAGCCTCTCTATCTGTCTCTCTCT
>PNEQ01068863.1:0-16503 GCA_003012365.1 Medauroidea extradentata | reverse complement strand
TGTGACGTTTCTCATTTGACTGTACCAATCACAATAAGGTTACTGTAACACCACATGTCTGTGATTTGCGTGTAAAACCCCACGACACACGAATGTCAAAACATCCAATCTCTGACCGTGAAGCAAGTCTGCAGACGTGCACACAAGTCACTGACACAAAGTGAGGCAAATTTCTTTTCGCGAAAAGTTCATGTCTCTACTGTGACCCCGCGAATTTTTCCTGTCTTTAATTATAGCTTGATATGATGGTATATCGCAAAAATGTTTTGTGTCAACATAGCCTTGAAAACACTGGCACAACGTAGATGTCTGCAGACAAATAATTGGCACAAAATATTACAATAGCGAGATTCTTATTGTCTAAGTCAAACAGGGCAATAGCTCTACGTACATACAAAAGCCAGTAATATTCTGGTGAACTGAACGTGTGTTGAAACCCAGCAAAGAGTCAAGTAATCCCACGAAAAACCCTCATCTCTACTTAGAGCTCATAGTTAGGGCCACGATTTTGTCGCGAAAATATTTTGCCCCACTTTGTTTCAGTGACTCACGAGCACATCGGCAGTTCTGTTTAAGGTTGTTGGCAGCGTGTCATTTGTTCATACACGTTTCTAATTTTACTGCACCAATCAGAATAAGATTATTGTGAGTCTGCACGTCTATAATTTGCCAAGGCAAGTGTGAGTAAAATCATCCAACCACAGACGATGTAGCAGAGCTGCAGGTGTGCACATGACGCATCGAAATCAAATGTTGCGAAAATCTTTTCGCCATAAAATCGCGGCTCTACTCATAGTTAGTGACTAGATTTTGTGGAGAACAGGTTTTTATACCATCATTTGATTGCAATGACTTCTGTCGACATTTGCAGCTGTGCTCCATGGTCAGTGAATGAATGCTTTACCTCTCACTTGTAATTATGTTCTACTGGCAAATCACAGACGTGTGGTGTTATAATAACCTTAGTCTGATTGGTGGAGTCACACGAGTGACGTGTCTGAGCAAATTCATGCAGCCAATAACTATGAAGCATAGCTGACGATTTTCACGTGATACATTGAATCAGAATAGCGCGAAAAACCTTTTCCCGATAATCTCGTGTGTTTGTGTGTAGTAATAACAAACCAAAATAATTTTGGAAATATCGTGAAACTAATATTAAATAAGATTCCCTTAGTAATCCTGCGTAGGAAATGTACTTAACAGAATTTCACTTCTCAATTCTAGGAATTAATCCCAAATAATTATAACCACAACGCAACGTATGACAATGTTTCAAAACCTAGTTACAATTATAGTTATAATGAAAAATTAACAAGATCTAAATAAGCAATTGTGTTGATTAAATAACAGCGTAATTAAATTCCGTTTAAATTTTTGTTAGTATAGCCACGAGTTTGTCGAAAAAAGAATATTGCACACTTATATTTCATTATGTAACACTGTTTTGTGGTCATTGGCAACTTTTTTTTACCTCAGACATATCAGACATATATCTTACTTGACTGAACCAACAAGGATATTGTGACACCACACGTATGCAGGTTTATGGCTGAACCCAAGGCAAGTGAGAGATAAAACTTGATCGCTAACCATGTACCAGAGCTGCAGATATGCACGTAAGACATTGAAATTAAATGGTGCGAAAATATCTTCACTACAAGGGCATGGTCTTATTTATTAGCATTTTATGGTTTGTACCAGAAAGGCCTTATTTAAAAAAAACTGTATTTTAATTTAACTTCAAGTTAGAAATATGATATAAAACATTTTGTGTTTAAAACACATCGATAGAGACACTGGAAAATCGCGAAAATTTTTTAAATAGTTTCCAAAAAATTGTAGTATATAAATCGTGACACCTGTGAACAGTTTTCTGGCAAACCACACACATTCTGTGTTAAAACTGTACAGTTCTAATTGAGTCTGTTGAAGAGGGACACAGTGTTTCATATAAACGATAGCCAATATAGGCGCAAAACTTCCAGTGCTATACATAGCATGATGGAGTCTAGCAAGCAATAAACTTTTCCCGCGATTTACCAGTGTCTCTGCACATCAATGTTGTTACAAAAAAAGGTAGTTTTCTAATAGTTACACAGTTTCATTAACATAATGCACCTATGTTAAAATACTTAGGCATTATTTTCCAAATACCAGTTTTATTCACATCTAGAGTCATTAGTAGGGCCACGAATTTGTCGCGAATAAATTTTTGCCCCGCTTTGTTTCAGTGTCTCTCGTGCATATCTGCAGTTCTGTTTCAAGGTTATTGGCACCATGTCTATGTTCAGGCACGTTTCTCATTTGACTGCACCAATCAGAATAAGAATATTGTGAGTCTGTACGTCTATAATTTGCCAAGGCCAGTGAGAATAAAATCATCCAACCACAGACGATGTAGCAGAGCTGCAGGTGTGCACATGACGCATCGAAACCAAATGTTGCAAAAATCTTTTCGCCATAAAATCGTGGCTCTAGTCATTAGAGTCATTACTTTAGATTTCTTACCAATGTTAAGCTGGCTCACCAAGTATGGTAGAATCAGTTGAGATATTACACGAAATTACTTCCTTTCATGTGTAAATGAATTAAAAAATGGTGTACAAAAGAGGATTTAAATTTGATAATAAATTTCTTTACAGCTTGTATCGCCAGATTGCCACTTAGATATTGCTGAAATCAGTCAAATTATGTTCTGCAATTAACGTTTTATAGCCGCAGTTTTGAAAATAAATATCAGCGTTGTGATATATGTATAAATACTTACAATTAAAACAGGTTTTCCGCTACGCAGCTTACAATTGCAGTTACAGTAATCGGCAAGTTTAATTTCACAGGCAAACAAGAAATGACAAACATAACTAATGCACATATTTTCCTCAGTAGAGGCAAATTAACGCAAATACTACTCTGGGTACCGTATATACATTCGGAAATATATAATAAACAATTTATGTGTTTTCTACATGTCATCGTCTAATATGGAAGTAGCAATAAGGGCTATTTAATAAAATATTGGCCAGTACACTTTTTGTCAAAATATGTTTTCATTTGGTTAGAAATATTTAATAGTTCTTGAAATATTATACATTTGTTTAATGTTTCCTAAATGTCGGTTAAGTTAAAATAAACACAGCCAAAATAAAAACATGCGTAATAAACAATTAAATTACAAAATGTGGTTTGTAAAATCGTTACCGAGACACAAAATAGCACCAAAAATATAATAGCAGATATTTTGAAAATTTGTACTCGACATGAACAAAAAGCATAATTTTCTAAGTACTGTATGTGTACCTAGTTTGATACGATTCGGGGGAAAATAGTTATATTTTCACGAAATGTTTAAGTGGTCGCCACTTAAAAAATGTGCGCACAGCATGAATAACGTAATTATAAAATGACCTTACCAAGTATGAAGTCAATATGTGTACAAAATATTATAAAGTTCTGATAAAAGTTCCTCAGATACCTGGTGTATAATAATGTTTTGACAACATGAACAAAAGGAACGCTATGGAGGAAAATCATATAGGTCAAGTCATCGTACTAAATAAATCCGATGCGTGTCGGCTTGTCAAGTCAAATGAAATTGGCAGAAACAGTTCTTATAATTACAAACACTGGTAAATCGCGGGAAAAGTTGGTTGTTTGCTAGACTCCAGCAAGCTATGTGTAACACTGAAGGTTTTGCACCTATATTGACTATCGTTCACATGAAGCTGTGTCCCTCTTCAACATACCCAATTATAGCTGTACAGTTTTAACACGGAACGTATGTGATTTGCCAAAATATTGTTCACGCGTGTCACGATTAAGATTCTACAGTTTATTGGAGACTATGTTAAATATTTTTGCGATTTTCCAGGGTCCCTGCCTATAGTATATATTGTGTGATCGAAAATTCTCAAATGGCCATTGTTTTGAAAATATGAACACAGTATGGACGAACTACATAAAGATCAAGTCACCGTAGTATGCATTATATGTAGAGACGGGAAATATACGTGGGTTCACTGACCAGTAGACTAGACTCCAGGAATATCTGTGTATTCAATGAGACAATAGCTCTTCATTGGCTGCTCGCTGGCATAGTGATATGAGCTTGGATAGCCTGTGTTCAGTTACAGTTTTATTATTGGCTCAGCTACTTCCAGGAAGTGTCGAGTAAGTCAACGACCAATTGTGAAAGTAATACAGACATATAGTAGCTGGAATTTTAGCTTGCGCGTAAAAGAAAACGCAAATTTTTCAGGTCTCTAGTTATATGTGTACCATGTTTAATGGAACTTGGATAAAGGAGTGAACAGTTTTAAGGGAAACTACACGCGCACACACGGGGACACACACACGAACGCACATGAGAAAGGAAGAAAGGAAGGCTGTTTTTTTTTCCTTCGGAAAATTAGCTAAAAATGTGTGTTTGTAACGCACTGTAATAATAACACCACATTACGATACTAAATACAATATAATTGCTTGGGAATTTGTAGCCACTGAATATTGAATTAAAAAGTAACTCGCTATCAAAATAATACAGACGTTCGAAAATTAACTTCTGTATTTTGATATGATCGAAATTATGAAATAGAATACTTTTTGTGTTTCAAAACGGAGGGTTTATTTAACTGTATAAAAGTATTTCATTTAGAGCTGATTTATATATTTTACAGCAGTAGTTGTTAATATAATGTAACTGTAACTTTTGGTACATAATATGGTTGTATTTCTGTTTGCACGCCAGATAGTTCCTAAAACAAAACATTTTCGGGAGTATGTTGGGTTATGTTTACAACAAATAACATTGTATTGTAACAAGTTGTTTTGGAACGTGTCAATAGCATTGGCAGGTGGCCACCTTAACAAGGCCAACTTTCACCACATAAATACTTGGCAGAGCATCTACGCGCAAGGATAACACGTGGGTCGATAAACTATATACTGTCCACCTCAAACCAGATTCATAACTTACTTCTTGTTCTTCTTTATGATACCTTAGACGGCACTTTATTGTGTAAGGTTGAAATACCTACCTCCTATTCTTTTTAAAAATAGATCAATCCTAAAAAGAACGGCGGCGTGGACAGGAAAGAGAGAAGCATGTCTTCATAAGGGCAACCGGTTTCATTTCCGTTTCAGTAATTACATTTTTCGGTCTTGGAAGAAAAAAGAATCTAGAAGTCTGTGAAATAGTACTGCATTAAGAGACTCGTTTTATACGCTTTGTGTTTCGAACGTAAATAATAGCTCATTATTTTAGAACCACTTATGAATCAAGTTGATCTGAACACCAGCAGTATTATTCATACAAATATTGTAAGTTCATTAATACTGCTTGACAGCATATATGGTAATCAGTTAATCTTTAATATCTACATTCACTCATTTTATTTGAAATAGCAATGACAATAGGATTATGTGATTTGTAGAAAAATCGAAATCTTAGGTCATTGCTACAATTCGATGTGAGATACAAAAACAGAACATACAAATAAAATATAAATATAATTAAAATTACAAAATAAATAATTTAAGCAATTGTACGCCCGACACAACACAATTATATAAAAGAGAGCGACATATGTGAAAAACAAACAGGAATATTAGAAAAAATCGAATAACAAGACAGCACATACAATTACTCTGTAGCACGTCTGAAAACACACAAGGCTGGATTACACAACTGATGTTTGGAAGATTTTATACACGACGGAACAACAATGATGACTCATAAGGACACAGAAGACTACCGTAAGACGAACAAGCTGCAACATTTCTGAATGTGAAATCTGCTCCCGTCTTCGGGAAAAACGTTCTTGCACAACACAATTTAAAATTATTTAATTTCACTTTTGACTTTACATGTAATTCTGGTATAGTCTATTGAATTAAATGCAAATTAAATAACACGTTCAATGAACTTTACCGAACTTCGTACTTCTCTATTTCTCAGTCAGTTCACCTACGTTTTTTGTATTTTGTGTTTACATGCAAAATATCGTCCATTAAAAATACTTCATCTGGTAACCTTTCAACAGAAGAACACTAAATTTTATATTTTGGTAGTTTATCATGTACGAATACAACGTGGGAGAGCACTATGCTGAAGTTAAACGAATTCTTAAAATTGTGCGTTGTAAATGAATAAAAAGTATAACTTTCAAAGAAATGCTTAACTGACTGTCATCAATAGATCTGATTTACATATAACTGCATATAAGACCATTGCAAGCTGCACGACCAATCAGAAGGCAGCTCAACTGTCGTTGGCTGAGTTACATGTAGGAATTTTTCGTATATAAGACCCCTCTTTAGAAAAATGTCACAGTCAGACTGCTGGAGCTCCTCAGTCAGTACATGTGCCTGAGGACGATAACACACACCAGTTCTCTAAACATAAGCGTATGTTGTCTTAACAAACCTACTATTTTCTGTCTGTTTTTTTTTCCTTTGTTGTGTTTTGTCTGTGTTCACATCCATTCGTGTCTCTCGTAATTTATGTTGTCGTTTATCAATTTTGTGCCTATTTCACACACCCCATTTTTGTTGGGTTTTTTTTATTATTTTTTCGTCTCTCTTTTGTATTTTTTTTGTGTCGTCCTTCTCCAGTCGACTAGATTCTACTTAGGAATTAGTTTTGTTTTGTTTATATCTGTACTTGTCCTTGTGTCGTCTTCTGGGATATGACTATATTCCTTTCAGGAATTATCTGAATGTTTTATGTATGTTGACTACAGATTACTGGCTTTTCTTCCTTTGTTTTCTGATTTATTGTGGAATTTTCTGCAACACGGCAACATTCGCCCGCAATGGCGTGTGTCCAAAAAATATTTTATGTCTATAATACGAACCCATTGCAAAGATCACATTGCCAACAAATTGTAAAATTAGGTAGATTGCTACCAATTTTTTTTATAATTGAAGGCGTACGGTATAATTTGTGATTACGTAAAATATCAGCACACGAATAAATATATAAACATGAATGTTTCGAAAAATTCTTGATCAATTGAACGAAAGTTTTGCATTTCGATCTGCATTATTCGCAGTCTGTTTTCAGATGTATTTATTGCTGTAAGTTCGGTTTATTAGAAGATAACATAACTTGTATAAAAATAATTGATGTATTTTTTCGATTTATTGAAAACACATTTTGTACTTTAACTTTTTTTAACAATTACTATTCAATTTCGATAAGATGTATTGTATTTTCGTCGTTTTGTAAACTAGCATGACGTATCTGTAGGAAAAGGAATATTTAGCTAGTTCAACACCATTCGTGTAGGAATCCATTGTTCTATTTATACTCAAGCACGGGTCATTTGTCCCCTAGCTGCTACTACCTGGAACAACACACAATGAACAAAAGGACGGGCTCGAGAATGCTTAGTACAGCGAAGTCTAACACGTTGGTCATTGAACTAGCGAATTATTCCTTTCCATATCTACAAGTTTAAATGTTTTATCATTTTCTTTTGTACTTGTAAAACTATTTTAACTAAATTATAATATTTTTAATGCTATCATTTTTATTTAATTTCCAGTAGAGCATATTATTTATAAACGCAATTTCTTAAAGGTATCAAGTCGTGAACAGAACAATATTTAAACATGTCTAATTTTGAAAACTAGCTTATAGTTTGTAATTAACGTTTATATTCTCGCAAAACAATAACTTAATTTTTAGGTTATTATAGTAAAGTACAGTATTATAGTTGTATGTACGCTATATATAACATTACGCAAAATTAACAATTAAAAAATTGTTTTGTATAGACGCCATTTCAACACTTATCTTCCACATCTTCCACGAATATCAGTAACTAAATTAAAAAGGAAAATAAATAAAAGGATTGAGCCAAGTGCAGCTCTAATAAACATATACACAAATAAAAGTAAACCATAAAATGCCACATCAGAAATTACGCCAATATATTTGAGTAAATTGAAAGTTTAAAAACAATGAAGATAAACCAAGAGAAGTGATAAATCCATACCTTGTCAGTTAAGACAGAGCACAGACCATTTCTGAGACGAGGCCAGTTTCACACAGAACAGAACGGCGACAGAAGAGTAACGGCAAAGATACACACTAGTGTGCTTGATGACGTGTGCAGACGTCAGTTCCCTCTAAGTCGTGGAACAAGCTAACCTAAAGTATTCCACCGTGTTCTTGTGTGTCATGTATATATATATATATATATATATATATATATATATATATATATATATATATAGGCTACACACATTTGGAAAGTGGGTTCCTTACATTTACACCAAACATATTTCCGGAATTGCAAGGTAACCATAGTAGTAAACGTAATGTTGTTAAAAATCTTATGGATACAAGTTATGCTGAAGCCCTCATTTGTATCCTCTGTGGTTACAGACCTTAAAAATGCGCGTTTTCTCTTAGGCACAAGCTATAATTCCAGCAACGGTACGTTCGTGTAACTTTCGCAACTGGCCCTCGACGTGTTTGACAGCTCGTGTAAGTCGCTGACGCAATGATAAAAATGTAACGAGATGTAGGCCCACCTCCTTGGGTCAGCCAGCATCTAATGAGCTGTTGTCTGCGTGAGTTCACACATATTCTTAGAGGCTAGCCGAAAAGTCAGTGAACCCGCAAATTTTTCCTCTCTCTAGTGATGGTTTACCGCGGGAAAACTTGATGTTTGCAGGGTTTCAACCCTCGTTCGGCCGTACGTGTAGCTGTTGCCATATTTGACTGAGCCAATAAGAATCCTGATATTGTTGTATTTGTTGCCTGACATTGGTTGGCAGACAGCTACGTTATGTAAGACGTTTATCTCGCAATTATCATGCTTGGAGACATGAACTTTACGCGAAAAGAAATTTGCCTCACTTTGTGTCAGTGACTTGTGTGCACGTCTGCAGACTTGCTTCACGGTCAGAGATTGGATGTTTTGACATTCGTGTGTCGTGGGGTTTTACATCGCAAATCACAGACGTGTGGTGTTACAGTAACCTTATTGTGATTGGTACAGTCAAATGAGAAACGTCACAGTTCAAAGGCACGCTGCCAATATCTATGAAGCAGAACTGCAGACGTGCACATAAGGCACTGGAACAAAGTGGGGCAAAATTCTTTTCGCGAAAAGTTCATGTCTCTAATCATGCTGCAAGAAACTATAGCGTTTTCAAGAGTATGTTGACACAAAACTTTTTCCCGCTATACCATCATTTCTGTCTGTGGTGGATGTGGGAGTATTTGACAGTGTACAAGAGTGCATCATGTGACGTGTGCATGTGTGAGGAAGCAAGAGAACGTAATTTCGAACATTTACTGTGACTTTCTGTTATCATTGGTAAAACTGACATAAACTTAGAAACTCACGCTAAATATTCAAAATGACGTCGTCTATCTTCATCATACACATGTACACGTCGGATCATCCACAGTCACCTAGGGCCGTGGTTAACTCAGTGGTTAGAGCTCTCGCCTCCCACCGAGGCAATTCTTGTTGGGCGGGGTCAGTCCCCGAATTTTCGCATGTGGGAATCGCGCTGGATGATGATGCAAGTCGGCAGGTTTTCTCTTGGATCTCCTGTCTCTTCCGCCACTTCCAATTCCTCTCTGCTCCGTATTCACTTCACTTCACCCTTCACCAGCTGTTTAAGGGGCCTGCCTATCTGCGCTTGAAATACGTTGCAGAGAGTTGCGATTATTAACTACTAAAGGCGCATTATATTTTTAGATCTACAACAAGAACACACATACTTCAAACTATGTCGCCATAGTTTCGAAAATTCGGCACGTAATTTTCGTGCCCCTCAAAGTGGTTGAAAGTGGCTTTCCCAAACTGCCGTATCTGGAAAAATAACAACTGGATTCGAAAAACACAACTACATAAACAAGCGTTAGACTTTAAACTATTCTGCTCACAAAGAAAATATTGTGGTCGCCGTTTAAAGTCCCATTGGAAGAAAGGTAATAGTAAATCACTGAGTGGCTTGTGCGGAGAGGCGATAATACATTACATACATCTGTAAACGGCGCTCTTACTGCTCCTGCCTCACACACAAAAGCAGCCTATCTAGGGAAGACCCTTAAGACTTACATGTTAAGTGCTGAAAAAAATCTCTTCAATTGTCGTATCATGTCAAAAACTTCCACATCCGCTACATCTTGTTTATTGTATTGTTTCAACGGACTTATCTCATAAAACAAGTGTTATCTTTTTTTTAATAGGTAGTTGGTCTAGTTGTTCCAAAAATGTAATCTGCAGTAGAGTCGTAATCATATTTTAAAATATACTTAAGACTGATTAAAAATTGTATTGAATTATTAGGTCTTAATTAATTAGAGTTATGTTAAAATAAAGATTAAGGCAAGTTTACTCAAAGACAGTATCATAGTAATATTGTACTGTTGAACGTAAAATCTAGTTCGTCCTATAAACTAGGCCAATACAAGTAACTAGCTGTCCGTCCGTGGATTTGCCCGCTTGTAATACTTGCAACACCCCGAGGCTGTTGTCGAAATTATTATTGAAATAAATAATATTACTGTTAATATATACGCCCGTGAGAGAAATGAATGTATCACATTTCGTATCGAAAATACAGCAAACGATAATTCCTTATATTTCACTTCTCGATGAGGTTCCCATTTTTCCGATCGACTGCCTTGAATATTTTACAAAAAAAAAATACTCCTAGTTATTAGTTTATAGTATCCAGCAGAGAAAAGTCGTAAGGCTTTCAAGGCGTTTACATAACCATCAATCTGAAATCAACCTCAGCTCGTTATTTAAAATGGTTAACAGAAAACATATTTTCGTATGTTTATTCATTTATGGGTCAGATTTATAGAAATCTTTAATCTACTTTTAGACATTAGCACAATTCAAGTAAAAATCAAGACGATAGATGAATTAGTGCAAGCCATATGAAAAACTCATTATAAGAAAGGTGTACCCCTTTACATCCCTGACATGCCAAATTTAGAGAAAATCTGAAATTAATTTTCAGGTATGTACTAAGGTCATTACGTGAGTAGCAACTCTATATCACGATGGTTTATGGGTGTGTGTGCATGTATGTATGTGTGGATATTATATATATTTACATATATCTTGAAAAGGCATATTTCAATTTATTTAGAAACCGAATTTTTAAAAACAAATTATATTACACATAAACAAATACACATACATGAAATCGCATTGTATGAATATGTCATAGTATCAAATTCAAGCGTAAATCAGGACGACAGCCAGTTCTGTGTTTCAGCAAATATCTACGATTAATCACGAACAAATATATATATATATATATATATATATATATATATATATATATATATATATAATATATTATATATATAAGGAATCGAATTTCGAAAATTCCCTTCTCGGTGTATTTCTACGCCTTGAGGGAAACATGTTTCTTTGTACTGCGGTTTCGGCTGTACATTGATGTTGTTTTCTTCTGTAATCTCTTGGAAGGCTTCTTGCTATGAGACAGAGTAACGTTCTGTACTATTGTGGAAATAGGCCTACGCCATTGCAATTATATGTCCTCCAGAAATCATAATACGAGACAAAGACAATAACAACCAAAATCTAAAAAATAAAAAAATAATAAACCAAGACAACAGAACGTTAAAGATCACTAAGGAATTAGTCGACAGCAAATAAAGAACAAATAAAATAAAACCACAAAAATAAAAGTTGAAAAACAAACCAAACTAACATGCAAATCGCAGGACTCCACAGTTACGACACACAGTACTGAGACGAAGACAATGTACGACACAAAACAGGATACCAACAGCCACGTTACATACAGTACTAGACGACACAACGATGAATATATATTTCTCAAGGGCGCTCCTATAGCAATTTTCATCACCACGTCTTTATTTTTTATGTGTACCAGATTTTTTCTTATTTTAGATGAAAAATGTGACTAAATTGTGCTGTTATTTCATGTTTTACCTCTCATAAATTTCACGTAATGGTTTGTTAAAGTCAAAATTTGCATGTTTCCGTTTTAATTAAGGACCACACTAAAACCAACCGAAACAGGAAACTGAAAACAATTCACAGTGTATAAAGATGTCACAGGCTACATTTTCTTATAAATAAAACAAAGAATACTTTATTTTGTATTTAAATAAAAATGCCAAAATTTAAAATACCGATTTCAACTAAGCAATAATTATTGTTTAAAAATACGAAAATATTTTATTTTGTGGTTTAACACAGATGAACTTGTATCCTACAACATCATTATTCAGTGCGAATTTCTTCAGTATGGTAAGTGAGTTAGTTTTTGTGTCGGCCTTAAAATAGTAACACGTAAATGTTGACTTTAACCAGCCCCGCGCGCCAAAACTGTGCGAGACACAAAAATGGAATAAGTGAAAAATTTAGTCACATTTTTTGTCTAAAATTAGAAATAATATCTTGTAGAAATAAAAAAAATTAATACATGGTGAGTGTGCTTACGTTGTCAAAATCAATAATTTTATATTTGTACGGCATCATGTCCGTTTTATAAACGTTACTTGTGATTACAATTTTCCACTTATAATTAATTTTTAGATCTAAAAGTCATCCCGTAACAGCATGCCAAAGTAAAAATTTGCAAGTTAGAGGAACGTAAGAGTAAGAAAAACCAAGTGGCTTACCCAAATGAAATAATTTACATTGAAATTAGATATTATGGGCAAATGTGCTAAAATATTTAACAACATACAGTACAATAAAGCCCTTCTGTCTTTTTTTAGTTAAAATAAATGACGTAAATTTCCATTATTTCCAGACTTTTTTAAAAGTACAAAGGAATTTCATTGAGTGTTTTCAAATCGTTAAGCATATGAACCGTAATATATAATTTCAGTGCAAATTATTTCATTCGATTATGTCTATTGGTTGTTGTATTCCTATGTTCCCGTAACTTGCAAATTTTGACATTGTCATGCTGATATGGGAAGACTATGAGAGATAAAAAAATATTACGATTGGAAAATGTAGTCACACGTAACGTTTATAAGAATAAAACTATGCCATGCAAATATAAAGTTATGAATTTTTGCCATGTGAACACGCTGAATGCCGCGAGGTCCAATTTAAGCTGTTTTTGCGGTATTAATTTTTTGAAATCATGAAATGGAGCTGACATCCCAAAACCGTTATACAGAAATGTTGGAAATAGTTTGCACTCTATAGTCTAAATTTTCAAAACCAATTTTTTTTTGCTAGTTACTGACTTTAAGAAAATTTAATTATATCGATAATTAGCCAAAATTATAGTAACTTTTTCTTTGAAAAAGTTACGCTACATGGTACAAACAATTTCCAACATTTGATTGTAACGGTTCTGCGATATCTGCTCCTTTTCAGGATTTCAAAAATTGAACTCGCAAAACCCCCATAAATATTAACCCGTGGCCTTAAGGGCGCCGCCTACCCGCACGTGAGAGGCCCAGAAGCGACGGAGCAGTAAGGTCGACCTTGAAGCGCACATCAAATGCCCTGTCGCCTCAACAAGCCAAGCGCTGAACTAGTGTGCAAGGTTCCCGCCGAACGGTTTTTACCAAGCGGTGACCATACAATTTTATTGGTGAATAGTCTGCAACTAAGTTCAGTGCAGGTCGCAATCTGAGTTTCACCTACATCCAGTTAGCACACTTTGAAGTACGGAAGTCTGTTGGAGGGCTTAGAAACAGTGTTTCTAATGAGCGTGGCGTCTTGACAATGAGGTTCCGCCCTTGTCTGAAGTTTGTTTTCTTTTCGTACGTTGGCACAATGGGCACAACGTGGAATACTTTCGTAGAAAAAAACCTGTTTACGAACACACTGCAACGAATTTGAAGCGTGGGGTACTCGGCGGCCTTAAGATAAACTTTTCATGACGTTTCGGTAGCTGATATCTGTCAACGTCTCCAGGTAAAGTAAAATATTTCTGGACGACGTAATATTGCAATAGCGTATCACCACAATACTACAGCCGTTAGTCTTTGCTGTATACATAATGTCAGGTGATTCGCGGATACTGACTGCACCGAGTAAGTTAATGGCCAAAAACTATGCTAAAAATATTCCTTGTAAAATTCATCAGGGCCTTAGTTTATGAGATAGGTCCAACATACGGGCTGATTAAGATAAACTGGACACTGCATATAATTTTCTTTGAGCCAGTATGCCTCCATCTTTACTATTTTATACACGAAAACTTCTGCGTAACTAAAAACTAGTGAAAACATTTCACAACTCTCAAAACTTTACTTGTATAATCCCAACAAAAACATCTTCATTATTAAAGTGTTGGTAAGTGCTCACTTAAAAGTGAGCCACCTATACAACAGGCTTACTGCCGTGTCATGATTCTCGTAAACAAAGGGCCTAACGAATGTTTACCAACGAGTATTTTCTTCTTGGTTTTGGTCACATATCCATGTGACGCAGTCCATCTCCATTGATTACTATATATTTTTCTTGATGTGTGCTTTTTACCTGTAGTAATATTTTTGTATATGAAGTGTCTTACGACTTTATACCGAAGAGTTTTTTCTGATTAGTTTTTGTATCATACTAGCTGGTACCAGCAACTAGTTCGCGACGATTTCAATTTAATGTGATGGTATTTCTGAAACAAAGAAATTATAGTTCGTTGGGTCCGAGATACACATGCGTTTATTTTAAAACACCTTTCATCTCGTTTCGTCACTTTTCAACCCCTTAGGTATTAATTTTCGAAAATTCATTTAACTACATTTCAGGTATTTAAGTAAGCATTAATTTCAGCAAAAATCCAGTCGATATTTAACATTTTAGTGGGGTCAGGTAGAATTTAAATAAAATTCCTGAAAAAATATTTTGGTTCTTTACATGAACATCATTCCGAAGCAAACGCCCTTCGATATCTCGACTGCTTCGATAGATACGGATGTTCAATCGATTACAATTTTAGCTCTTTTCACCCTCTTAATTACAGAATTTCGAAATGTCTTTAAGTCCCATCATAGATATTTGTATACATATCTAATTGAAGTAAATATCATGACGATAGCACATGGGTTCGAACTTCAATGACGATTCACAAAAAACCTATTTACCCATTTCTTACTCTTTATAAGTCGAATTTCGAAATATTCTAAAACTGCTTTTTGGCTATTAACTTAGCCTAAGCATCATTTTGAAGTAAAAACTAACTCTGCATCCCGGAGGTTTCGATAGATATCGATAACTAAGGGCATGCTCTTTAGTTTCTAGTGGTTTTGCGATAAATATTATTTCAAGCTTAAACGAGCAGATATCACAAATCTGCCTGGCAGGTTTGTTTAAAATGGCTTTTGTCGTGATAGCTAATTTTTTAAGGAAATAAATAATACTGTTTCGACTAAAAAGTCTTCCAAACTTTCGTTACTTACGTAGTTAGCTAAAACCATAGTATTTACTGCCATTAAAAAATAAGCCGGCATGGAGAAGACGATTCTAAACAAAACTGCCAGACGGATATTTTTATATTTGCACTCTTTCAGGGGTAAAATCTTAATATCGATAAAAAGTAGAAAGTACATTCCAGGTTTTCCACGCCCGTAAATGTTAAATTTCGAATTTCGGAGAAGCCTTAAATTAGTTAATATGAATTTTTATGATTGACTCATTGAAGTAAAATTCACGATGATGTGACGTCCTGTTTAAACTACAGACATATCTTCGAAAATATACTTCTCCCCTTTTCACCTCCTTAAGGCTCGAATTTCGATAAATCCGTTATTGGTGCTCGCCTACGACCTAAAGGGAAAACACAGAAAAAAATCACGTTTCTAGGTTCAGCGGTTTATGCTGTAGTTTGATGTGTCAGTCAGTGATGTGGTCTCATTTATGTACAGAAATTCATTTGGCCCAGCCCGTTTCCTGACACCGATTAGAATTGAGAATACTAAGAGTTTGGGTGAAAAAAAATGTATATATTCAAGAGATCACTGACAAGGTCTGACTGAATATTTGTATCATGATTCTTTCTTTAATATTTTCAAACCCGTGCATATCGCATAGTTTTATTCAGCTGTTTTTTGTGTCTCCTGCTAAACATTTTACCTTACCCTTTACCCGAGCTGGGTTAACGAAAATTTGGATTACGTTGGAACATATTTATGTTTTTTTTTCCTACCTAGGAAACAAAGTTTTCAACTTCGAAAGTTATGAAGTACGACTGTTTTATTACGTTACCGTATACTTGCACAGTAATAATTGAATGATATGACATTGTTTAAAACATTATAGATTAAATTAATAGCAAGTATAGCATAGCAACATACTTACATAGGGGAGAGTCACCTAAGAGTGCGCATCCCCTAAGAGTGCGCAGTGGCATTTTCTGGCAGTTGGCAACACTTAAAAAGCTACGTATGAACTTAGTTGGTGCGTCTATGTGAGGCAAGCGTATGGTGGAAAACTAGAACTAATTCGAGAGTTTTTGTAGATTTGAGAGGTAAGTAATTGATTTTTGTTACTTTGTTGT
>PNEQ01068862.1:0-16503 GCA_003012365.1 Medauroidea extradentata | reverse complement strand
ATCTGTCACAACAGAGCCCACCTGTTCTGCAGGCATGCTGACAGATTTCTTTGCTAGGCCTATGTCAGTTTTCACCTCCCTGGATCTTACTAGCACTCCTTCATTATTTGTCATGTGACATGTCGACCCCGAATCCACTATCCATTCAGTACTTTCCCTAAGCCTATGCTCAACGTTGGTCAGAAAAGAAACATTTTGTGCTTTACTTTTATTATTACGAAAAAAACAGTTTCTTTCATCATGATTGCTTTTCTTACAAATACTGCAGTTCTTCAGTTTTGTGGGGCAATCTTTGGCTATATGCCCTAATTTTGAGCAATTAAAACACTTTATTGTTGCCTTCCCAGTCTTTACTTTTCTAGTGTCTGTTTTGTGAAAGTAGGCAAGGTGTTTGTCGGAGCAACATTTGTAACATTTTTTTATATCTGCTCTGAATGAAACCGCCTCAATATCTGTATTACTGTGGTTTGCAAGTCTTTTTTCTTCAGCAGTCAACCTAGTAGCTAAATTCGACAGAGTTTTATTTTCTGAGGGAGTTGAGTCCCACGCACTAAGAAAGTAATTATATTTCTCTGGTAAAGTGGTCAGAATTTTTGACACAAGCATGTTGTCTGGAATGCTGTTATTC
The DNA here is from genome assembly GCA_003012365.1 of Medauroidea extradentata. NCBI lineage: Eukaryota > Metazoa > Arthropoda > Insecta > Phasmatodea > Phasmatidae > Medauroidea > Medauroidea extradentata. Next base: position 15,875 of record PNEQ01068862.1, on the reverse strand, counting down.
AAGGCCTTAAGTCTGAAAGCGAGATTTTCAAGCATGCTTATATGAGTCGCCATATCCACACCTGATGTATGTTTGAAATTAAAAAACGCCTTCATCAAGTCGATTTTGTTGAGACCCGTCACCTTCATAGATTTCACAAAGTTTTTTATACATTTCCGATGCATTTTCACATGTCAAGATGTGCGTAACTGGAATTTTATCGATCGTCGAAACAATGACTTTCTGAGCTTTAGCATCCTTTTTTTAGGTAGTCGGCAAGTTGTTGACTACTTTCATTTTCTATTTTTTTTTTACATTTCCACACACTATATCATACAGACCCTGTGCTTTAAACAAGATATTAATTTTAAATTTCCATAGTTGAAAGTAACTAGGATCTCTCAATTTGTCAACCATGCTAATGTCACTGAACTCTGAGGCCTCCATTCTCTTTGATTTTACCAGAGCTATGCAAAATATCTACTTACCCGATTATTTCACTGCCGGGCCTCCCCATAACCTGTTGTTTTAATATACCTTTTATGCTGCAGTCAGCTTGAACCTGTTAAAATGAAAGCCGCAGTGAAGTTCTTTCTTTCCCGTCTTTTAATTAAACTTGCCAAATGGTAGCAAAATAACTATATCCTTGTACATTTTTAAAACAAACCCTCCATTTTTGTTCTTGTTATTTTCTCTAAACAACCATAGTAAAATTAGCACTGTTATCGCTTTCAAATGTTATCAATGTTACACACTTACAAACTGAGAATTACTAAATCAAATTAACAATAAAGTTTACATATTTTACAACAACGTACGCAAATGCCGGAACAAATGTCGCCTGAAACAGACAGAGTGGGAGTTGCTAGGTCAAAGTAGTTGTGGCGAGGCAGTCGACATATTTTTAGGGAATTTTGAGCACCCACAAGTAAGGCAAATACATTTATAAGGTAAAGTGCTTCGAAATTATTCAACGATGCTGGACCACCGAGAGCGGCCCAGACCGACAACCTAACAACCACAAATACAACGCAATGTGCCAACAAATTTTTACGTTTAAAAGAAAATAGTGAGTAATGTATTATATCAAAGTGCTTTACGTGTTATGATAATAAGCAGTGCCAGCTCAGACTTAGAGAGACAGCTTAACAAGCCAACCAGAGTGGAAGGCACAGTTAAATTAATTCCCCAAGTATGTTTATTTATGCCATTTCAACAAATTCGATTATGTTAAGGTCTATAAGGGCTCACGTGTGTCTCACATAATTTTTAGTGTCTTTGTATGTTCTCAGCTTCAACACAATGTGCTTAAAGCGGCCACGTGCACAGTTTTGGTGGGTGCTCTCAACTACCCTGCGAGAGCGGGCGCCATTGCTCCTCAGTCTAGTTTCGGGCGTGTAGGGGGTAGGCCGCGTGATTCGCATTGCCGTGTGCTATTGGTGAGTGGTGTTGCCATGGGCGCCAGCTTCCCCGGGATTTACCAGGCGGAGAGCATAAAAGGGGGTCGTTCGCCCGTCAGCCGTAGGGGCACAGTAACGTAGGCGTACATGTCAAGACACAGGGTATTCACTTGGTGGGTGTGTGCATGGAATCCTAACCTTGTCAGAGCCAGGTTAGACGCTCAACACAGATCCCTCTTAAAGGCCTAGTGAGGTAAACACTTTTACAAGAATGTGGTCGAGACCCAGGTTCAATTTCTTATTTACTTACGTAACACGATTTAAGTTGCACAGGTGCGCCGCAGATTGCCCCGTACACATTAAGGTTCCCTGGCGGACACACACAGGATACACTTGACTAGGTTAACTTTACCTTATTCACTACACACAACTTATTAAAGTGGAAAATATTACATTACGTCTTAAATTTACGTTGGGATCTAGGGCTGCACGGCTCTGAGGGGAATAGCAAACGGTTCCGGTATTAAATGAGTTTATTGCAGCTAAAAATCAGTAAGACAACCCTGAAGACCTCAGAGCATGCGACACGCATGCGCCCCGACCGAGCTCAACACCGAGACTGAATTGCAAGATGGTGAGCATGTGGCGATCTCCCTCGTGCGCGCCACTCGCCAAATAAAAAGTTAAAAATAGCTTGAGATTGTTTTAGATGAAAGTACATACACAACACTGATGGAAATAATTAATAAAAATTTACTATGATGAAACACAGGGAATAGATGACCATTTTAGACACTCGTGGATGATAAAGTTGGTAGTAAAGATATTAATGGAACAATTATACAGCACTTGCGTTTGTCGGTACTTAATTGTTTTTGACGTGCCGACAGAACACACACTAGAAAACCTTTTCACAAACTCTTTTCGAAACATAAAAACCTGACAACAAAAATTAAAGTACTGTCTTATACGTCTTTTGGCGCGAGTATGCTGAAAATAACCACGTTACTACGGGAGATCTCTTCAGTCCCTTCCCGTTGACCGTCCCCACTTCAATTCCCTGTTGGGTCATTAAAACTGAAATGTTTGGAATGTTTATCATTACACTGGTGTGCTACACTGACAAGTTACAGACTAAAACCTACGTGTCAATTACGTGGCTAAATTCTCAGTGAGGAGAGAGAGTTCGACTAAACGACCAATGGCCAATGATACTACTAATGTCTTGTAATTTTTGTGCTAATTAGTTTGTTCATTTGTCGTGTCGTTAATGAGTTACCTCTTGGTAAATTTTGCCATGTGGGTGGGCGTGATCCGATATGCAGATGTTGTGTTCCCGTTCCTACCTGGCTGATGATCCATGCACACGTCGTCGGGTGCATAGCTGACGTAGGGTGCGCGGGGCACTGTTGACGGTGATGGTGGCGCTGTAGGGACAAACGGGCTAGGGTGGTTGGCGTCAAATGCCCCCCCTCCTGGGAGACCGGTGGACCTCGGCGGAGACCTGGTGATCCCGTCGTTGGACCTGGTGCGCTGTTGTGTCATGCGCAGCATGTGGCCGGAGCCCGGCGTTCCTGACGGGTGCGTAGATTGTACCGGCCCTGGAAGTGCAGGCTGCGATCTCGCGGTGGCCCCGTAGGGGCGTGACCCTGAAGACGGGATGGGGCATCAGCGGCTTTTATGGTGGGCAGGTGTTCGCTGCAGAGTGTGCAGGTCGCTCGGCCTGGACGGCGTAAGCGCCATGAACGTCGGGGAGGTGAAGACTCACTCTCCCAACTTGATTTGTCATCGCTGCTGCTGTCTGGAACGGTCGGTAGGCGACGACGCTGCAGACGTCGCGAACAGGGAAGGGGGGGTTTAGGCACAAGCTTGTGGGGCGTTGTGCTCCCCCAGGCGTGTGGCTTGTGTGACCGGGCACTTCGTCACCGTGTTCGGTCGCTGACCCTGCTGCTGATGGCTTACGCGAGGTGCGCATGGCGTCGTCGACTTGGACGTCCTCTTGGGCTTTGGCCTGCACCTCAAGTACGTCCATCAGCGTGCCCGGGATGGGCTCCTCGACAGATTGCGTTACGATGCTTGACGGCGTAATGGGTGCCACGACGGGTGGTGTCGGGCTGCAGGGTGTGCTGACCTGGGGTGCAGTGCGTGCTGGTGTGCTGAGGGTAGTGTGGGTGGACACTTCGTCGGCGCTACATCTCGTCGCTGTCCTGTGGGGCATGGTGCCATTGGGCGTGGCGGGTTGAAGGAGGCGTTGAAGTGCGCTCCCCGTCTCAGATTCTGTTGTGGTTACGTAAGAGTGCACGTGCGGTGGTGTGGCGGGTTTTTTCGCCGCCGTGGTTCCTTGCATCGTCTGGTGGTTCGACGGCTGAGGCGTATGTCGTCCCTGTGGACGGGAATGCTGCTGCATCGACTGACCTTTACGAGGTAGGTGGTCAGCCCATGTCGGCCGATGATGAGGTGTGGTCCGCTCAAGCGTGGCGCGAAGGCAGCGCAGAAGTTCTTCGCAGCTTTCGACAGGGTGTGAGCCCGGATGTACACTGGTTGTCCGATGCAGAGGTGACATGGCGGTCGCGAAGTAGTTGGCATCCACTTCCGCGCGTATGTCGCCTGGTTGGCGCGGACATCCTGGAGAAGGTTTTCTCGACGTCGGCGGCGTGCGTCATTACTCTCCGGAGCTTCGTCGACGTCTGGGTGAGGGTAGGTATGCTCACCAGGTAGTGGTAGTTCTCGTCCTTGTAGAATTTGAGCTGGTGATTGTCCTGTGGCTAAGTTGACTCGGCGGCGTATTGTGAATAACGATGCCGGTAACTCTTCCGCCCATGCTGCGTGATTGTTGCAGACTCGGAGGCGGAGTTGTGTCTTGAGATCTTGATTGCGACGTTCTGTGGGGTTCGTACGCGGGTGGTAGAAGGCGGTGGTATGTGGTACAACGCCCCACTTAGTGCAGGCGTCCCTCCACTTCCTGCCGGTGAACTGTGTCGCATTGTCCGCCAGAAACTTACGCGGGTAGCCCCATCAGGGGAAGAACTCCGTTTCTAGGGTACGTATCAGGACGTGTGCACGAGAACTGGACACTGGATAGGCTTCCGTCCCCCTAGAGAAGTTGTCTGTGACGACTAGGATGAATCTCTTGCCGCTCTTTGTCCTGGGGTAACACCCCATGAGGTCCAAGGACACCGTCTCGAATGGCTCCGTCGGCACTCGTGGTTGCTGCTGTTGGGTGCCATCAGTGCGTCGGCTCTTGAATAGGTTGCACTGCACACATTCCCTGATGTATCGGCGTACATCGCGTGTCATACCTGGCCAGTAGAAGTGGGAGCGTACGTTGAGACATGTCTGTGCGGCAACTGGATGACCCGCGAACTCACTTGTGTGCGCGTGGCTGAGTACGGTGCATCATGCTGCAGTTGGTATGTGGACTCGCTACAGTGCACCACATGTCCTGGCGGGTGTCAAAAGGTGGCCGTTGTCATTCCTCTCGACCTCGCCTTCCTCGTCGATGCGCAAACCTAGTCGGCGTTGTACGTCGGGGCACTCCCTTTGCGCGTTGTAGACGGTCTCCAGCAGTTGCGGCAAACTGTGTCCCTCTTTGTCAGCTGTTGCTATAACGTGACATTGTGCTGCTGGTCGCTTCGTCGTGAGTGCTGCAGTGGTCAGGGATGGTAACAACATGTCTCATTCGTCGTCGTCGACGGCGATGGTGTTGCCGGGTGATCTGGACAACTCGTCGGCGAGCTGGTTCTCAGACCCACGGACATGCTGTACCTCAAAGTCGTACGATTGCAGGAGCATCGACAATCGTGCTAGCTTGCTCCGGGCCTCTTTCATGGAATGCAGCCATACCAGGCAGTGATTGTCGGTGCGGAGGGTGAAACGTTGGTACTCCAGAAAAGGATGGTACCTCTTGATGGCCCAGACTACCGCAAGACATTCCCTCTCGTTGACGTCGTACCTGCGTTCGGTGCTGCCGAATTTTGGGCTGCTTAAGTCGATGACGTGCCTCTCTCCGTCGGCGGCTAGCTGGAATAGCACAGCTCCTAGTCCCTTCTCGCTAGCCTCTGTCTGCAGGTAGAGATGCTTGGCTGGATCATGTTGTGCTAAGGTGGGGCAGGTCTGGAAGAGTTGCTTGATGTTCCGGAGGCTGTCGTCATGCTCTGTTGTCCAGACGAACCGTTTCTGCGGCGACAGCAACTCCGTCAACGGCGCGGTGATCGTCGCGAAGTTGGCGATGTACTCACGCAACCAGTTCACCAGACCGAAGAATTTGCGCAGTTGTTTACGGGTTTTAGGCGCGGGGTAGTCGTCGATCAGTGCCAGCTGTTCGGCAGATGTACGGTGACCTTGCTCGCCGACGAGGTACCCGAGGAACTGTATCCGCCCTTTCCCCAGGTGACATTTGCAGTTGGCGCACGTCAGTTGATTTATGGCTAGTCGCTCCAGGACCAAGGACAAGTGGCGGATGTGGTCTTCCCACGTCTCCGACCATATCACCACATCATCCAAGTAGGCAAGAGCGAAGTCACCGATTTAGCCGTCCAGCACCCTGACCATCATGGTCTGGAAAGTTGACGGCGCGCCTTTGAGTCCAAACGGCATGGCGCGGAATTAAAAACGCCTCCCATCGGGAGCGGTGAAGGCTGTCTTTGGGCGATCCTCCAGTTTGACGGGTACTTCCCAGTAACCACTCCGAAGGTCTAGTGAGGTGAAGATCTTTGCGCGCCCCAGGGCCCTGAGTGCGTCGCGTACGTTGACGTACGGCGGCGGCGATGACTCCGTGGCCAGGTTGATTGGTCTGAAGTCGACGCAAAACCTCCACGTTCCATCCTTCTTTGCCGCTAATGTGATGGGGGAATTGTAATGACTGTAGGCTCGATAACGCCCTCCTTTAGCATGTCGGCGATCTGCTCCTTGATGATTTGGCTTTGGTGTGGCTGATAACTACGAGGTGGCGTGTAGATGGGCCGATCATGAATGAGTGGAATGGCGTGTTCGGCGACAGTAGTACATTGTAGTGGATCGGCGTCGGCAAAGACGTCTCGGCGTTCGTTCAGGATGCGCTGGACGGCGTCGCGGTGTTCCAGTGGTATCGCATGGTCAAGGTCGTCTAATGACACCTCACTCGTACGTCCGTTCTGATGCCTCTCCAAGTTGTACACTGTTCGCCGTCCTGTTGTGCCAAAATGAATACATTGTGCTGCGGGAACGACGATCGTGTTTTGCTCTGTCAGACAAGGTACGCCGAGAGTGACATCCTCCCGTAGGTCGGCGGTGACTAGCGCCATCATGGTGGTTATGACGTCTCTGATGGTGACGGTAATCGACGCTTGTCCCATGGCCTCCCCTACCTGTTCACGTGTCGCTAGTTGAAAGGTGCGGTTGACAGGTGTCATTTGGCAAACGTCAACAAAACCTTGATGTATGAAGTTGTGCGATGCAGTGGTATCAATGAGTGCGTAACACACCTTGTTGTTGAGGAGCACAGGACTACGTAGCACCCGGTGGTTGTTCTGTTGGATCTGCTGCAGGATGGCGTGTTGTACCGTCCGCACTGGCGTTGACGTTTTGACACGGGGGCAGGTCACATCCGGTGACACTTGCCCACCCTGTAGTTGCACGCTCCACGTCCGTGGGTGTTGTTAGGGGGTGGGTATGGCGTACGATTTGGACATTGGCTGTGCCAGTGCATCTGGTTGCCTGGGCAATTTCTGCATAGGTGGGGAGGTAGCGGTGCACGTACCTGCTGCTCTGGCCTTGACAATAATGGTGGTCGGCCGTCAGGTGCGGGTCGGTCTTGCCCACTCGGTGCTGTCCGGTGTGACGTGCTGTTGACATTTGACTGCGGTTGTTGATTTCTGCTGGCAGCTGCTTGGCCTAACTTCTGCGGTGCGTTGCGGTCGGCCTCTCATCGCTGTATTTCGTCGCGTCGAGGTGTGAGGTCTAACACGACGATCGACTGCATGAAGTCCTCCAGAGAGGAGTGGATGAGTGGAGCTAGTGCGCCACGGAATCCCGGTCGTGCAGTTGACGCTACTACCTCGAGGACGTCGGTCGCATCCATTTGCGGGTTGAATTGACGTACGATGTTGATCTTACGCGTTGCGAATGCTGCCAGTGTCTCGTGCTATCCTTGTATGTCCAGGACGGCACGGCTGCATGCTTGAAGTGATGCATACGTGCTGACGAACCGGTAGTTGAAGGTGCGTATGAAGTCCGGCCACTGGATACCGTAGTACGTGACTGTCTTCCACCATTGTTGTGCTTCGCCCGTCAGCTAATCGGCGATGCAATGCGACCATTCTTCCTCTTCAATGCCATACCGTTGTAGACGTCGGGTGCAATCGTCAATAAAGGGATGCGGATCTTCTTGTTGGCATCAGCTGAAGCGTGGCAGTGCTTGTAACCACGACGGCATCGTCATCGGCCGCACAACAGCTGGTGCCGTTGTTGTTGTGGCTGGTGCTAGTGGAGTTACGGTGGGTCACGTGGTGATTTGCATTAATGGCGTCGAGTGCGCTGCTGGCCCAGGCGAGTTATTCACCTTGAGTGCCTCGGCGTGTCGCGGGTTTTGTTGCGTGACCTTGATGATGCATCGTAAACAACGAAAACAACGTTTGTTTACATCCAGCCATCCCTCTATTGTGATGCAACGAAGATGCGCGCGCCCTCCGCAAACTACACAGTCCACTACGTTTGCACTGAGTCCGTGACATATTGCTTGTTGACAACGTGTTACAGGTAACACTTCACCAGTGAGAAGGTCTAGCGGTGATGTAACACTTACGCATTTGTTGCTGTTGACACACCGGACGCATTGGATCCGTCCGTGATGGTCCTGGGTTCGTAGCTCGTCGGGTGACAAACATTTTTCGTGGTACTTCCGCTGGCAGAAATAACACTGAAGGGTACCTGATGTCTGTCCATGACACCAAAACGCATTCGGACAGGTGTAAAAAATTTTTGCCGGATCAGTTATGGCGATCAGACGTGTGTCTTCCCTACATTCACAACTGTTGTTTCGTGCCGCAGGGATGACGAACCCTGCAACCCGTCGTGGTTTGACACATTGTTCACACAGTGGGGTTGTAAGGCCTCCCGAGAGGCATGCAGCAATAGAACTATTAATTTTTAAGTTTTGTTGATGAATACTTGCGTTTAGTTGCTCCAAAAGTTGTTGATCTTGACATACACACGGTTGCTGGAATGGATTTGTCGTGCTGGCTGTTCGCACACACTTACGACATAGTTCATTGTTTATTTTCCAGGCGCTGGTCGCCCAGCATACGCGTCCGCTATCCATACCGAGTGGATTCCATGGAGTTGCGCGGCCCGACATCCCGCCAGCTGTTGGGGCGATGTCACGGCCTTCCCTGTCGCGCAGGCCTCCCCGCGCCTGCCGCGAAGGGGGGAGGGGTAAACCGGACCGGCAAAAGCAGGTGGCACGTCACGCACGCACACACACACTGTTGTTATTGTGAGTCCCTCCTCCAAGATGGGTGGGAGGGGGAGGGTGGAGATGCACTCGTGCTGCCACAAGATGGCGGCACTTGTTCCTCGTCTCCTTGTCGTGAGCGCGTCTGGCGTCACCACGCTTGCTGCTGTGCTGTGATTGGCCCGTTGCTCTTACTGGTGTTTTGCACAACGCTGGATTTTTTTTTGGATTGGAATTTCGAGGTTAGGTTTTAGGCCGGGAAGGGTTGGGATGATGTCTTGTGTAGGTTTCACAGGGAAATACCTGGAATTGTGCGTTGTTGCGTAGCGTGTCTTGACGGTAGACTCAATCATTGGCCCCACGTTGGGTGCCATTTGACGCGTTGCCATGTGCTATTGGTGAGTGGTGTTGCCATGGGCGCCAGCTTACCCGGGATTTACCAGGCGGAGAGCATGAAAGGGGGTCGTTCGGCCGTCAGCCGTAGGGGCACAGTAACGTAGGCGTACATGTCAAGACACAGGGTATTCACTTGGTGGGTGTGTGCATGGAATCCTAACCTTGTCAGAGCCAGGTTAGACACTCAACACAGATCCCTCTTAAAGGCCTAGTGAGGTAAACACTTTTACAAGAATGTGGTCGAGACCCAGGTTCAATTTCTTATTTACTTACGTAACACGATTTAAGTTGCACAGGTGCGCCGCAGATTGCCCCGTACACATTAAGGTTCCCTGGCGGACACACACAGGATACACTTGACTAGGTTAACTTTACCTTATTCACTACACACAACTTATTAAAGTGGAAAATATTACATTACGTCTTAAATTTACGTTGGGATCTAGGGCTGCACGGCTCTGAGGGGAACAGTAAACGGTTCCGGTATTAAATGAGTTTATTGCAGCTAAAAATCAGTAAGACAACCCTGAAGACTTCAGAGCATGCGACACGCGTGCGCCCCGACCGAGCTCAACACCGAGACTGAATTGCAAGATGGCGAGCATGTGGCGATCTCCCTCGTGCGCGCCACTCGCCAAATAAAAAGTTAAAAATAGCTTGAGATTGTTTTAGATGAAAGTACATACACAACACTGATGGAAATAATTAATAAAAATTTACTATGATGAAACACAGGGAATAGATGACCATTTTAGACACTCGTGGATGATAAAGTTGGTAGTAAAGATATTAATGGAACAATTATACAGCACTTGTGTTTGTCGGTACTTAATTGTTTTTGACGTGCCGACAGAACACACACTAGAAAACCTTTTCACAAACTCTTTTCGAAACATAAAAACCTGACAACAAAAATTAAAGTACTGTCTTATACGTCTTTTGGCGCGAGTGTGCTGAAAATAACCACGTTACTACGGGAGATCTCTTCAGTCCTTTCTCGTTGACCGTCCCCACTTCAATTCCCTGTTGGGTCATTAAAACTGAAATGTTTGGAATGTTTATCATTACACTGGTGTGCTACACTGACAAGTTACAGACTAAAACCTACGTGTCACTTATGTGGCTAATTTCTCAGTGAGGAGAGAGAGTTCGACTAAACGACCAATGGCCAATGATACTACGAATGTCTTGTAATTTTTGTGCTAATTAGTTTGTTCATTTGTCGTGTCGTTAATGAGTTACCTCTTGGTAAATTTTGCCACGTGGGTGGGCGTGATCCGATATGCGGATGTTGTGTTCCCGTTCCTACCTGGCTGATGATCCTAGCACATGTCGTCGGGTGCACAGCTGACGTTGGGTGCGCGGGGGCACTGTTGACGGTGATGGTGGCGCTGTAGGGACAAACGGGCTAGAGTGGTTGATGTCAACGTGTTTTCTCGGGGATCTCCTGTTTCCCTGCCATTTCTGTCTGGCGCTGCTCCATGCTCAATATCACCTCTCACCAGCCCTGAAGACCTCGCTCTTTAGCCCTGACCAAAAACTCTCACTATCACAGTCACAGCAATGTAATGATGGATCAAAATTGAAGTCATTTAAAGAATAGATGTTATCACTAGCAATTTTCACACTGTCGCCAGTTAGCTTAAGATGGTATGGTACATAAAGTAGAGCTAAATACATTAATTATAAAATTGTAGGTTACACGAAACCAATATAGAAAAATCAAAATCATAACAATTCTAGACAATAACGCATATTATTCTTACTATTCGAAGAATTTAGAATCAGTTCACAACTAAAATGTATTGACATATTTCACCTGTATATTTTCCTTCTTAATTTACTACAAAAGTTGATCAACTTTAATTCTGTCAGTTACTTTCCTGTTTTATAACTGGCGAAGATACATTTCAAAACATTTTAGTAAATGTTTAGTTGAATATTTGTTTAAAATTCCTTGTAGGTAAAGGAAACCACCTTAAACAATATGTATGTAGCATAACTTTTATCATTCAAAATTCAAAACATCACACCACGAAGAATTTTTATCTAAGATGTAACGTATTCAAATTTGAAAATATCTGATGTCAACAAATAACCTGTACCCTAAAATTTTTGCTGCAGGAAGTGACAAGAAGCACATCATTGACACTGCTGTCAACTGACTGTAGGGAGTGGCCATCCAAAATCACAGATGGAGTACGAAAATTGCATGCTGAGCGAGGACCTGTGCAAGTCAATGATATAGACTCTTCCATATAGTATGCTAAAGGTAGGAAGTTTTCTTCACATCATTACACAATAAAACTTTGCAATGGGGAACAAGTCCTCAGGGAATATTACTTAAAATGCAGCGTTTTGTTTTGCATGCAAAATCTTTGGATGTGCGAATTCATCTCTTGCTGGAGACCAAGGATATTCAGATTGGCAAAATAAGATTTTGGCCAGTCATGAGAAGTCTCCTAATCACATAAAAAGTTGTCAATCTTGGTGTAAACTCGCCATGTGTTTACGGTCGGATAAAACAATTGACAAAGGAAATGAAAGAATTATCCGAGGTGAAACACAACATTGGAACCAAGTACTTAAACGCATACTCTGTATTGTCCAATTTTTAGGGACGCCAAGGACTAGCCTTTCGAGGAACAAAGGAGACGTAACAATTGCAATTTTTTTTAAACTAGTAGAATACATTACCAAATTTGATGTCATGGCTGAACAAGTGAGAAGAGTTACTTCTGCAGAGACACATGTTCGCTATTTAAGCAAAAATATACAAAATGAGTTTATTGGTATCTTGTCTACTAAGATCTAAGATTATATTTTACATGAGATAAAGCAGGCAACTTATTCCATAATACTGGACTGTACACCTTATGTAGGTCACCAAGAACAAATGACATTAGTGGTAAAGTTAGTAAAAGTTGTAGAAAATTGGGAAATCGCAATTAGGGAACATTTTTTAGGTTTCATACCTATCAGGGTTTCTACAGGTAAAGGCCTCACAGAAACTTTACTAAATGAGCTGTCTACACAGAACCTATACTTAAAGAAAACGAGAGGCCAGGGATATGATACTGGTTCCAACATGAAAGGAAAGCATGCTGGAGTTCAGAAAAGGATTCTTGATTTGAATTCTCAAACATTTTTGTGCCATGTGGAAACCATTCCCTCAATTTTGTGGTTAACGATGCCACTTATTTTTTGACATTTTCAATATCCTTCGTCAATATTTGACTTAATGGGATCAAATGAAGGGAAATAAATGAAATGAAATGAAACTCTGTCTTGTCATATAACAGTAGACTGTTTTTGCATTATTCAAGACATCTTTAACTCTTTTTCAAGTTCAAGTCACAGATGGAGTATTTTATTGAAACACATTATCAACTCTTACAGGAAAACATCTTTGCAGTACTCGGTGGGACAGTAGGATTGAGGCATTGTTGCCTCTAAGATACCGCATTGAGTAAATATATGATGTAGTGTGTGAAGCCTCTGAAGACCAGAAACTTGATGCATTTGGGAAAAACACTGCTTAAGAATCGTGAAAAAAAAAATGCAAAGTTTCAAGTTTCTGTGTTGTTTAGTAACTTGACTTGAAATCCTAGTAAAAATAAACTTTGTTCGTAAGGTCTTGCAAAAGGTCACAACTTATCTGCAAAGCTCAATGGATATTGTCTAAAGTGTGCAAATATTACTAGATCAAATGAGATCTGACGAAGGCTTCAATAATGTCATCACAAATGCAAGAGAACTGGCAGAAAAACTTAGTGATGCTGCTGGCTTTGAAAAAGAAATCTAACTGTGTCCAAGGAAAACAAAGAAGCAATTCTCCTACAAGAACCTGTTCAGGCTGGGATGATATCGTTCAAAGTTAATTTCTTCTTCGCCGTGCTTGACACAGCAATACCATCCCTTAAAGATAGCTTTGAACTCATAGAAAATCACAGTAATGGTTTCACATTTCTTTATGATATTGGAAATCTGCAGATATGGGATAGAAAGAAGTTGAAGGATGCTTGTACATATCTTTAAAGTGTTCTAAGTGATGGAGAAGAACGTGATATAAACAGAGTGTAACTGTTTGACGAACTGCAAATTTTTACCCAATGCTGATTTCTGAAAACTCTCCAGTTAAAGTCGTGAAGTCTTGTCATTCATAACCAAAAATTGTTCCCCTGTCACTTCCAGTTTTAGTGGCCAGTGGGGAAAGAAGTTTTTACAAGTTGAAACTGTTAAAAACATTTGCGTTCAACTTTGCCTCAAGAGCATTTGGGTGGGCTAGCAACAATGGCCATTGAAAATAACTTGCTTAATGAAATGGACAACGATTTCATACTCAAGGAATTCGCAAAAGTTAAAGCCAGAAAAATTTATTTTTAATTATTTATGTTATTAAATTCTTGTCCTACATTCTTGTTATCTGATTGTGATTGTATTAATTTTCATTCCATTATTTTAAATATAGATAAACACATATTTATATTTATGTAGGCACATATTAATGCAAGTTCTTTAAATATTTCATAATGTAGCATTTATTTTTAAAAATTAGAGTGTGTGTACAAATGAATTGACTGTTAACATTAACACAATAATGTAAGCCAAGATTCTCCAAGAACTCATTTTCTGTTTCTCAACCCCTCTTTTTAATTTTACCTCGGGGGGAAAAAGGGGGCGCCAAATAATGTTCGCTTACACTTGTAAAATGACAAGAACCGGCCCTGCTTGCGCCCAGGGATTATTTTTACAATGTAAATTCCCCATCGCGTAAATCGTGTTCGCGTTTACCATGTTAGCCACCCACCGGCTATAGATGTAGGGACCACTTAAGGCATATTTGTGCAGTATACAGTGTGCCAATAACAATTCAATAAACAAGAGGTGAAATATATTCACACAGGTAAGTTATTTGGCCACTGCCACTTCATGGTTTCTTCGGGAGATAGTCCCCACCAACCAGCCACTCTACAGCCTTGCAACAACATACATCTCGACGTGGAGGTGACTCGCCACACAGGCCTTAGACCTACGGCCATCACCAGCAGCAGCCTGCACCCTCCCCCTTTGTCAAACCACCAACACGTTAATAGCATCGGTAGAACTCAGCCCTTCACGAAAACCAAATTGTTCTAGGGCCGGTTTCATATTTATCTGGTCTCTTAGCGATCGAAGCGAAACTAGTGGCAGAAATTTTCCCTGTGCCAAGCTCTCCCATAAGAAAACGTATTTTCTTATGGGAGAGTTTGGCACAGGAAAAATTTCTGCCAATAGTTTCGCTTCAATCGCTAAGAGACCAGATAAATATGAAACCGTAGTAAAATTAAATTTAAATAAACTTGGAAATTATATTTGTCATTTAATTTAATTTTAAAGTGTAAAGAAACTAATTTCACGTTTTAAATTATCAACTTAATAAATCTTAAAATTCAGGAAAGCTCTGTGATTGGTCAGTTTGGTGCATTAGCGATACCAGCGCTCAAGTGGTAGAAATTTTCCCTGTGCCAAACTTATAACATTGATCTTTCTAACCTATAGTAGAATTAACCTTACCTGTAGTAGAATTAACCTTAGTCGGGTCTTACCACTTGATTTAAGGCAGATTCACAATGAAGTTAACATGAACCTCCTTACGCTACCTTTGCGTTAACTTTACAGAAAAATTTACCGCGGATTTGACTGATGTTTCACATTGAAGTTAAGGAATTAAGTTGAGGTTCAAGGCTATGTTACAAATACGGCAAGACTACTGACGATCATAGCAATATTTAAATTTAACGATGTTATTTGAGTCGCAAAATATTTACATTTACAAGTGGTAACGTAAATTAATAACGAACATGATTCGCAAGTACCTGTTTCAGTTACGTACCAGTATTGAAAATGTGTTACCCTCCTACATTACACCTTTCTTACCAACTCGTTTTTTTTTTATTCTCACATTACACATGCTTTATTTAAGAGAGATTCTGTTGGGATTCTATTTATTTCATGAAATGGGAGGACTAAAATTTTAGTTTAATGTCTTTCATGAGACAGGGGGAGACATTTGTTTGATATATTAACAATATGTTTGCTGTCTACACATATCACACCTACCTCAGTGAACAGCGAACTTGCAAACTATCTAGTTAAATTTATTGTAGGGTCCTTGAACGAATGCTTTAGCAACACATTAGCTCTGAATTATTAATAAATATATGATAACGACTCACTAAACAACCATAGCCACACATGTATTAGGCATTGCACTCACAAATACCATGTCACACGAGCAATAAATATTACGAAGAATTAAAAATATTATTTACTTAAAATTACAATAACGAACATTTTGCTTTCACCACACTTCAGAACACAACTATGACACATTTACTTCTTTTCATACACTCTTGTACACGCACGAGCGAGCAGCACACAGTTTGAGGTTACGAGAAACGTCTGTAAAATGTTAGTTTTGGCGAGATACTTGGGCCGTATGCACAGTCGTGACTTGAGTTGAAGGCTCCACTCGTACTTGCTCAAGTGGATGTTTCAAGTGGCACTAGATTTCGTATGCTTAGTGCATTTAAGTTTGAGCCTGGCTGCTACTTCATGAAGTTTAGTGTGGATCTGGCCTAGATACGAAGTGACCCGAGTTCACCCGATCTTACTTATGACGTCACACT
>PNEQ01068861.1:0-16503 GCA_003012365.1 Medauroidea extradentata | reverse complement strand
GGATGCTCATCTCAACAGCAGACCTCTACATCAGAAAGGGGGCCCCCCAGGAAGACTACATCAGGTGATTGATATCACCTGCAAGGTCAGTACAACAATCCAGCTTTGATTCTGGTGTGTCTCTCTCTCCCTCCTCTCCCCAGATCAATCTCGCTCTCACTCTCTCAATTCACCTTAGCCTTAATCTCATCCTAAAACAAAAGGGGTGGCAGACTTGGCAGTGCACTCACCTGGTGGACCCTCAGAACAGTTCTCGGAGTAGACTGCACTTGCGTTCTGAAAGGGTTTTAGGTTCAGAGCGGCCCTCGTTCCTCAACTGCTCTATTCACTGGTTCTTATTTCTAGGTACTGAAAGGGTTCGTACATTGAGTTGAAATAAAATAGTTATGCTGGTAAAATCACGTGTATTAAATGATCTTACAGACACAAGATTCACTGATATTTACAACTACCAGAGCAATTATTTACAAGTTCGCACATGAATTCACACATGAATATTATTCACTCTCGTATGATCCTCTTTATATCGTGGGATGCTCGCAGATATATCTGATACACACTAATCTTACTATGCAACCTCTACACTAGAGCGCAATACTCCCAGAACCGGTCAAAGATTACACGATACGTAACTATTGGTGCCAGTCACTAACGATAGGCACAAATTTACGAGAGTGCACACTGCCTCCATGAAAACGCGGAGCTAATGCTAACTATCACTCCAACCTCTCGAGCACGATCTAGGGTGGTTCTCCTCGACACAGGTCTCTTTTGCAAGGGTTAATGCCGAGGGTAAGGGGATCTGGTGCAAGTCACTTTTGCAAGGGTTAGCAGCCAGAGGTGGGCTCCAGCAGGTCACTTTTGCAAGTGTTTGCTCGAGCGAAGGGGTGAGGACAGTGCCAGGGAGCCCACGCAGCCCCTTTTATACCCCGGCGTGACCAGAAAGTTCCGTTATGGGGGTGGCAAATGCCGGCGTCGCCGAATGCAATCTCTCCGCTATCGGCAGGGATACCAACCATCCAATCATGTTTTTCACCAGAAAAACGGCAGCAATTATATAAAATATGGTGAAAGTGAGACTAGAGTGCTGATCTACCTCAGGTTAATTATTACATCTTATTAATTTCTCTAGACACAAAAAAAAAATACAAACACAGTTTATTGTTTACATCCTACCATGGGCTGATTGATTCACTCGCACATATTGTGGAACTACCTTTGTTATTAATTAATAGTACATTTTAAAATTATGTGGAGCGTTCTCAGTCTGCATTTTGCTTACTCTGGGGGAACTTATTAGGTGCAGTAAAAATATTTACATGAGTTCCAAATACGTTACAGGCGTGATCGGCGCGTGGGTAGAGAAGGTAAATAACACTTATTCTCTTACATTAATTTATCCATATTTTAATGTGCCGCCTGTTGCATGACTCTACTAGCATATCTGATTACCTTTAGTCTTAAAGTTACATGAACCTGTAGTCGAAAGAAATCTTAGGTGATCTAGGAAAGAAATGCCCTTAGGCCTAACCTTGATTTTAAGCTCGGGGCGGAGGTGGGGGATGAGCGTCATCATTTAAATAGTACACAGTGCGTCAATACCCCCTGGCGGAAAAAGCGAGCCCACTGCCTTTTAAATCTCTTATACAAACAATTCATTACCATTATTTTACACATATGCAGTAGAGAAACAATAATTTGCCAGAAAGCCATATGGCTTGTCAATCTTCGAGTCTTTTGGTCTTGGGGTTTGATGGCTTGACTCACCCTGGTGCCGTTGGCTATCTGTACTGGTGGGGTCGGGTTTGCTGCCATGGCGTCTCCTTGTAGCGTCCTCGTTGCTGAAGGGGGTCTCCTCTACAGGTGCACCAAAGTGGTTGGCGGGGGTTGGGGTTGGAGCCCTGGGCAACTGGTCCCGGGCCCTCAGCCCGGTGGGTAGCCGCTAAGTCCTGGATGTGGGGGGGCCCTTTGGCACTGGGTGCAATTTCCTGGATGGCGCCTGATGCTCGGTACCGAAGTGCAGGGCACTAGTGCAGGCAGGTATGCCCGAAGGCACCGGTCCGTGGTGGTGTGGGGGGACGATGGCCGCAGAGTCCTGGGTCCGCTGCGGGTTCTTGAGCGCTGGTCTCGGCCGTTGTTCCCTTAGGTGGAAGCCTCATCAGGGTGAGACCGGTGGAAGCTGAGTGGTCTGCCCGAGGTTGGTGCTGCGTACTGGGGTCGGCAGATCTGCTTGGTGGGGCAGGTTGATTTCTGCTTAGAGGTTTCTTCTGGGTGCGGAGGTGGTGAGCACCCTCCTGGCCATCATTGCTGGCGGTGCTTTTGGGAAGGACATGGCTGGGTGGCTTGTCTTGAGTGAGCGGCGGCGGTCCTTGTTTGGCCAGCTGGGCTTGATGCTGGCCCGGTATGGTGGGTCTGAGGGTCGGCTTCATGGCCGAGCGGTGTACCTTCTTAAGGCATCCCAGGGAGTCTCTGCCAGTCGGTTTGTGGGTGGCATTGGATTTAATGGTGGTGCAGGTGGTGCAGCGGGCGACGTAGGCTGGTATGTCTCGGGTGGCGCCTCTCCAGTTATACTGCTGTGTGATCTGGTTCATGGCCTCTTGAGCCCTGGTGTAGCCTGCCAATGTGTGGTCGTGGAAGTGACTGCAGTGAGGATCGTAATAAGTGGGGTACCCATAGCTTCAACTCGCTTGTCTGGCTGTGCCTCATCCAGATGTAGCCTTGTTCTTCCTTGTACCTCCCAGGTTGGCTGGCGAGCAGATGTTGGGCCTCCGGATCTTCTTGCTGGGCTTGCACGACGGCTTCCAGGTTGTTGGTGAACCTGATGTTCTGAAACTTGTGGAAGTGGGGTGACATCTCAGGCTGGGCTGGCTCAGGTGGCAGGATATTCTCCCAACAGTGGTGGTGGGGGGTGTCGGAGATGGCCGCTGGATGCCTGGAGAGAGCGTCGGGAAGTTAGTTCTTTTTGCCGGGGCAATGTTGGATGTCGAAGGTAAACTCCTGGAGTAGTATTGCCAAGCGTGCCAACTTGGTCTTCCGGCTGCTAGTGGCCTACAACCATTGAAGAGCATGGTTTTCTGTCTTGAGTATGAAGGGGTGGTCCTTGAGAAGGTACCGGTACTTCCGGATCGCCCAGACTATGCAGAGGCACTCCTGTTCATGGGCGTCGTAACGCTTCTCTGTAGAGGTGAGCTGAGTGCTGGCATAGCTGGTGACCCTCTTTTCTTGGTCAGGTCCCTCTTGGTACACCACAGCACCGAGTCCGCTTTGGCTTGCATCAGTCTTTAGGATGATGGGTAGCGCCTTGTCTGGCCGGTGCAGCATCTGGAGGCCCTGGTACTGCTCCTTCAGTTCCTGGAAAGCGAGATCCTGGGTGAGTCCCCAGTGTCAGCGTCGGTTCTTGGTAGATAAGAGGTGGTGCAGAGGTTCCATGTACTTGTTGACATTGGGGGTGTAGTCTTGAAGCCATTTGCACAGACCCAAGAAACTGGCACAACTGCTTCACGTTCTTGGGCAGCTCGGTGGCGAGTACCTGCTGTACTTATTCGGTATGAGGGTAGTTGCCTTCAGGTGAGACCACGTGCCCTGGTATGTCACGGTGGTTTTCCCAAACTGGCATTTTCCGAACGGGCGGTGAGTTTGTGCAGTTGGAGTCTCTCGAGCACGAGATATAGGTGGCTTTGGTGCTCCTTCCAGTTGGCCGAGAAGACAATGAGGTCATCGAGGTAGGCGATGCAGAAGTTACCCACGTATTCTCTTAACACGTGACAGTGCATCATGGTCTGGTAGGTGCAGGCGGCGTTCTTCAGGCCGAAGGGCATGGTGCGAAACTGGAACTGTTCTCCATCGGTTGTGGTGAAGGCGGTGTACCGGCGGGCGTCTGGATGTACGGGGACATGCCAGTACCCACTCCTCATGTCAA
Organism: Medauroidea extradentata; assembly: GCA_003012365.1. Taxonomy (NCBI): domain Eukaryota; kingdom Metazoa; phylum Arthropoda; class Insecta; order Phasmatodea; family Phasmatidae; genus Medauroidea; species Medauroidea extradentata. Next base: position 12,584 of record PNEQ01068861.1, on the reverse strand, counting down.
TATTGGAGATGATCTTGGATTCGCCCAGGCTGTGGAGGATGTTTGTGATGTTCAACGCTGGTGGCACCACTGGAAGGGTGATGCGGTTTAGTGGAGAATAGTCGACGCAGAAGCAGGTGTCGCCATCTTCTGGACGAGTACAATTCAGGAGTTGTATGAGAGTCGGAAAGCTCAATTATGTGTTGCCGCAATATGTCTGCGACTTGTTTCCGAATAGTAGCCTGCTTCTGTGGGGACGGTAATGAAGGTCTGCACTAGATATTTTGGTGGTGCTGCAGTTGTATGTCGTGGACCCCAATGTTGGTCTGGCGGAGAGGGCCACTGAAATGAAAGACTGTGACATGGTCGTTCAAGAGGGTGATGAGGTGGCTCAGTACTTCTCCGCTCAGCTGCGACTAGACACCTTCTGCGGTGATGGTCTGCGTAGGTGTCTTGGTTGGCGGTACTCACCAATGAAGAGTGTGACGCTTCTCTCTCCCGAGATAGAGATGCTTCTGAGAGCAGTCGATGACGCAGTGTTGCTCTTGGAGCCAGGACTGCCCCAGGATGACATATTCGTCCCGATCTCGGGAGGTTAGGAATGGTATGGTATGGGTGCCAGCAATGGTGGTGAGTGGGAGTGCTACCTCTCCATCAAGCAGCAGGAATGTTAGACGTCTGGCTAGCTGTACGCTTTGCTGGGTCGCCTGAATGTTCGTCTGGGTGTCGAGGGCAGCGACTGTGTCTTGACGAAGTTCACAGTGGCTGCGGTGTCCAAGAGAGCGAGGAGCTCTCGGCCTTGGATCTGGACCCAGATGCGTGGCAGGTCAGAAATTTCTCTGGCGGGGTGGAGTTTTACGCCGTAGACCCTCTGCTGGGATTGGCCGGGTTCTGGAGTCTGCTCGGGCCTCCGGCTTTGGAGTTTCCCTGGCCTGCAGGTGGGTTGGTACTTCTTTGGCGGCGGAGTTGCACTTGCTTCTCTTGTAAGATGGCACAGTCTTGTGAAGATGGTGGCCTGGACAGTACCAACACCTTGGTAATGTAGGGGTTAGTGATGGTGGCAACTTGTCTGGTCCAGTCTTCTTTGGCTGCGAGCTGGGTGGTGGGGGCTGCTGGTGGTTTCTGGTGGTGGTGAGTTGGTCTAGCTCCAGACCCTTGGTACACTCTATCATCTCTTCTACTGTTCCTGGCCACAGTTTCCGCAGGAAGCGGCAGAAGTTGGGTTTCAGCATCTCCAGGATGGTGGTGACGCAGGTGGTTTCGTCCTCTACTGGGTGGACTCGCTCGAAGGTCTGGGCCTTCGTGCGGATGAATGTTTCTGCGTCTTCACCGGGTCCCTGGCTCGTGCTGTACAGCTCTCAGGTGAGCTGGTTTCTTACTTTGAGCCACGAGAAGTGACTCGTGAGTTGGTCCCGTAGCTGCTGCCAGGTGACAACGTATTCCCCGTACTTCTCCCACCAGGTGCGGGTGGCGCCTTGGAGCTGCGGGTGTGCTCTGAGGACCAAATGCTTGACTGGAATCTGGTTTAGGGTGAACTCCTCCTCACACTCTTGCAGGAAAGTGGTTGGGTCTTCCAAGGGTTTCCCCTGAAATACTGGTATCAGGTGGCGAGCCGGGTGGTCTGGGCGCTGGAGGTCCGGCTGGCTCGAGGAGGCGGTCGGCGGCGATGATCTCGCAGGCTTCACACCTGAAGATGAGCCACTGGAACTCCCGGGCGCCGTCAGGTCACCCCAGGCAGGTGTAGTGGTAAGTCTGTGGGTAGACGTGGCACTGAACCTGGTACATGCCCTCCCCGGTGCAGAGTGGGTGGGCACACCTCCGCTGTCTCTCGGTGCAGTCCAGGCAAGGGAACTTGAGCCCTCGGTGTTGCGGGGGACATCCTCACATCCGATACAGGTGTGGTGGAAGCGGCACCCACAGTGGGCGCAGCTGATCTGGTTGGTGCCGTCTTGGGTGCAGGCGTTGGAGGGGATGACTGCCCTCTTCGTCTTCTTGGGGGTGGTCATCCATGATGGTCCTCTAGGGGGTGATTGGGCGTCACTGAGTTTCACAGGCAACTCAGAACTGCTAGGTGGCTGCAGCTGGTCCTCGTCTCCGGGATCCTTGGAGGCTGGATCCTGCTCCTGGAATCCTGTCTGGCCCCACGTTTGGCACCACAAGAGAAAACTTGACGTATTACACCCTCTTGGGGTGCCTGCACATGTAAAGCCTCTCCCCGAGGAATGCAGAAAAAAATGGGGGGGGGGAGCGCGTGGCACACGGCAGGGGTATCTGGACCACGTTCCTTGGCGAGTGCAGCCTAGGGGAGTCCACGTGGGTGGTCAAGAACCTCGAGGCAGGGTCACTCTCATAAATGGCAAAAAAGGGGTGGGTGGCTTGGTAGTGCACTCACCTGGTGTGCCCTCAGAACAGTTCTCGGAGTAGACTGCGCTTGCGTTCTGAAAGGGTTGTAGATTCAGACTGGCCCTCGTTCCTCAACTGCTCTATTCACTGGTTCTTATTTCTAGGTACTGAAGGGGTTCGTACATTGAGTTGAAATAAAAGAGTTATATTGGTAAAACCACGTGTATTAAATGATCTTACAGACACAAGATTCACTGATATTTACAACTACCGGAGCAATTATTTACAAGTTCGCACATGAATTCACACATAAATATTTTTCACTCTCGTATGACGCTCTTCATATCGTGGGATGCTCGCAGATATATCTGATACACACTAATCTCACTATGCAACCTCTACACTAGGGTGCAATACTCCAGGAACCGGTCAAAGATTACCAGATACGTAACTTCCGGTGCCAGTCACTCGCGACGGCACTTATTTACGTGACTGCACACTGCCTCCATGAAAACGCTAAGCTGATGCAAACTCTCACTCCAACCTCCCGGGCACTATCTAGGGTGGTTCTCCTCGACACAGGTCTCTTTTCAAGGGCTAGTGCCGAGGGTAACGGGATCTGGTGCAAGTCACTTTTGCAAGGGTTAGCTCAAACGCAGGGGTTGGGGACAGAGCCCAGGGAAGCTGGTGTCCATGAGTCACCAGCTCTCTTATCTCTTCTACTGAGCCCACGCACCCTCTTTTATACCCGGGTGAGACCAGAAAGTTCCGTTACGGGGGTGGCAAGATGGCGGCGCCGCCGAAATCAATCTCTCCGCTATCGGCAGGGCTACCAACCAATCATGTTTTTAACCAGAAAAACTGCAGGAATTATATAAAATACAGTGAAAGTGAGACTAGTGTGCTGATCTACCACAGGTTAATTATTATGTCTAATTAATTTCTCTAGACATAAAAAAAAATACAAAAATTTTATTGCTTACATCCTACCATGGACTGATTGATTCGCTCGCAAGTATTGTGGAACCACCTTTGTTAATTAATTAATATATTTCAAAATTACGTGGAGCATTCTCAGTCTGCATTTTGCTTACTCTGGAGGAATTTATTAGGTGCAGTATATAATATTTACGTTGAGTTCCAAATACGTTACAGGGGTAATCGGCACGTGGCTAGAGAAGGTAAATAATAACACTTCTTCTCTTACGTTAATTTATCCATAATTTAATGTGCTGCTTGTTGCGTGACTCTACTAGTATATCTGATTGCCTCTAGCCTTAAAGTTACATGACCCTATGGTTGAAAGAAACCTGAGGTGATCTAGGAAAGAAGTGCCCTTAGGCCTAACCTTGATTTAAACTTGTTAGGGGGGGGGGGATGATTGTGATGGATTAAACAGTACGCAGAGCGTCAACATCACATACAAACAATACAGTATCTCAAATACTGTTTGCCGACCAAAATATTTTTGAAAATCTATTGTGTAGCTTATAATAAATTACCTACTTCACACTGTGTGAAAAATTTAATGCAATTTAATAAGAACTGAAACGTCAATCTTAATTTTTATAAATACAATGTTCGTAGAACTCATTTAAATGAATTATTTAATTATTACAGTAAGTCCTCAGTTTACATCAAGGTTAAATTTCTGAAAACCACGAGGTAAATAGAAACAAGCAAAATAAGTTAAGCCAGCCGCCCACGGCCTACAGTCGGCCGGAAGCGCACGTGTACACAGACGTGCCGGCATGCTATATTATCACTTTTTTTCAGTTGAAATCCCCAGCTGCATTTGCCACCAGTAAGACAGTCACAAAGTCCTTTGCAGCTTTGAAACCAGCTACAGTTCTTTCTTCTTTAGCGACATCGGTTCTCGCCGGCATTTCCCCCCCCAGAAATGTCTGGTTTCATATGCATTGAAAACTTGCTTGGGCGTGTAACGACCTTCATCAATAATCTACTCAAGTTTCTGTTTAAATTCCTTTGCTGCACTGGTGGTGGAACTTGCTGCCATGCCTGTCATTTTTATGTTGTGGAAACTATACCTTGCCTTAAACCGCTGAAACCATCCGCGGCTGGTAGTAAACACTTCATCCATTAAGGTTGAATCGCGTTCAACATTTTTTATTATCTCACTGAAAACAAAATAAGGCTTTGTTTTGAATCAGTGCTAAATTTACAGGACAATTGTACTGGTTCTTTGTTTCGGTCCACACAGCAAACATCTTCTCCACTGTATTATGACGTGAATAACTAGTCTTTGTAGCACTGCCAGATAGCATGTTAAGTAAGATACTCTCAATTAGACGACATTAAGCAGCAAGGAACCAACCCACAGTTAACTGGAACTGAGGCACTCAAGGTCAAAGATTTCTGTGTGTATCTAAGCCTTGTATTAACCATTATTTCCAGGCTCTAATTTTTCGTCGAATGTGATTTAGTGTTTTTTTTTCCAAGATGTACTTTGGACTTCAACGTGGCATGATTATCTACAAATTAATTAATTTGTGGGTTAGATCTTTTCTGCTTAGTGTAATCCAATTTTGTCTGCATTTTCTCGAATTATACTAACTGTGGCAGGCGGTAGTGCTAACGCTTTACTAATGTCAATTGCCCTATCGCCTGAATCAAAACGACGCCGAATTTCCATTTTCATGTCTAACGAGACAAGTGTTCAGTTCTGATTTTTTAAAATAACAAACTGTGAAGATAAACTTGACTGTTTCGAAGCCATTTCCTAAAGTAAAAAGCATTAATTGCAGTGAGCTGATACCGCACTGAACCACGTTTAAAGTGCGGTAATGTAAACTGAAACAGTGGCACGTTTATAAGGCCAGGACTTCGAGGAATTATCGTTCATGTATCTACATATTACAACTTTATCATGTTCATGTGTACGAAATACGTATTCAATTGAGGTGCCTTATTACGATCCTTCACGTAAGCTGCAAGCAAGCATTGAAAAACGTTGTGAGAGAGCCTTGAAATTATTAGTCAAAGATAACATGACACAATAGAAGATATTAACTCCTCCGAAATGTGATTAGCCCAGGCGATCAAATGGTGTAACTTCACGTATCACTTTAACTTAAAAGCTTGACATTGACAAGCTTTTCGTTACATGAACGTGAACGTAAGTATACAGTCGGGCGATCATGATAGGACCCGTTTAAATGCGCTTATCAAGATGTTTCCTGTTTACATGAAAGTTAAATTAAAGTGAACATGAAGGCATCATAATCCCGGCCAAGCTGCCCAACGCAATGTCATCACAGCGACTGAAGCAGGGCCAAGGACTATTTGGAGAGGGGAACGGGAACCTACCGTGTTGTCTTGAGAAGGAGATGAGGCTTTGTCATGCTAGCGACGTGGGCGGGTGAGTAGTATTGCATCATTGCGTGGAGGGCAAGAAGCTTCTGTTGCAGCACATGATAATATAGGGTGACGCGTGTTTAGCTTACGCTTTGTAGCACAAATAAAACGCAAAACTGCAGTACATATGACGATTTATGTACAGAGTTTCAATAAAAATAAAAAGCACGGGAATCTTAACAACATTATTCTGAATCGGCGACTACTTAAATTAAAACATAGATACTCAAACATTAGCGACATTAATCCGAAACGACGTAAATCGGTATGACGTGAATCGGGGACTTACTGTACTTTACTGATTACTAAAACAAGACATGTCTTGGAAATAGCCATTTAAAACTATCTTTTCTACTATTTGGACTTACTAATTAGAAGTAGGCAATAACAAACTTTATGGTTAAGAAGCTGGTAAACAATTAAAATTTTTGAGATCATAAATGCTAACTCTGAAAGGATTAGACAATTTTCAACATTAACTTTTTTGTGTGGTTGTCATACTAAAATATGTACAGTAAACTCCTGATTATCCATGTTAAATGGTGCTGCGCCATGCACGGATAATCAGGAAACATGAATAATCAGGATATAGCACATCTGTTAATATAAAAATGTAAAAAAAATTGAATTTATATGTAATTAACTTAAATACCATAATAAGTAATTGTTTTACCTATTAATTACGTATCTCAAAACCTTTTCACCAAAATAAATAAAAGTATGCCTGGGGTGCACGGTAAAAAAACGAGAAAAAACTACGTTGAAAATTCATTAATCCACTCTTGTACGACCTCGTTAATCGATTTTTGCGTGCAAAGAATTGACACACTTGCGTTCCAAAAAGATTTTTTTACAAAAACTTTTGGTTTTTACAGTGTTCAACATACAGAAAGCAGTACGGATAATCCAAAAACCGGTTAATCGGTGCACAGATAATCTGTAATTTAAACTGTAATTTAAAATTCACTAACAGCTACAAAAAGAAATATTTGAATTTGCTCCAAACTTTCATAAATAAATAACATAGGTACACAGTTCTTTTACACATTTTTAAAGTAAGACTTGCTAATATCAGGACAACATTTTATTTAAAAAATCTGTCTAAAAATAACTGTCAAGAGTAAAAACATGTTGCCAACTTGTAGCATAGTAAAATTGTTTTTCATTTTAAATTATAGATGAGCAAGAAGAGCATATCTCACCTCCAAATGTTCCCATTCTGATATTCTTTAATGCACTTATTTTTACCTACTTCATTTCAAGTACATTTTGTTAATCTTTTGATACTTTTTCAGTTACAAAAAACCCCACCACTTTTATTCAGCATGAAAGAAACGGTTTCTTTCAAGTTTTAAGCAGTGATGCAATATTAGTATTTCACTGTTGGAAATTCAACGTAATTAAATATATAATCTTTTAGAACTCAATCCTTTTTATAGTTCAGTAATTTTCCTTCAAATAAGGCTAGAATACGGCAACCATGTTTTCAGGAGTACTTCATAACTGAGTGTCTGCAAACATCTACGTAATGATTTTGACAAAATTGCAATTAACATTCACAGAATGTAGTCAACAGACCCAAAAAAGAAGTGTGTTTACTAAAATTTACATACATGTGTGTCTATGTGTGTGTTATCTCACTATAGTTAAGAAAAAAATTACGAAACAAAACATTTCAAGAGAGACTTGAAATAAATGTACAGTTAACATACTACGTACTGTAATTAAAAGTGTCATCTTAACTAAAACACATTAAATTATACTGGATGAGTCAATACAGAGTGTGCTAATTTTGAACTGTAAAACATATGCAAAGAATAACAAAATGAAGTTTAAAAAAAATGGTCACTGGCACTGCTTTCTTTCACACACGCATGCACACACGCACGTGCACACACACACATACACACACACTTTCCCTCTCTCTCTCTCAATCCCTCACTCTCTCCCCATCTATATCTCTATCCCTCCATCTACAGAGTCATGGGTGAAAAAACTCTCCTTCATGTATAGTCACACCACGATTTTTGCAACAAGTTCCTGGAAATGAATTGTTTTTAAATAACACTGCATTAACAATTTGTTGGTGCAATATCAGTAATTAATTAGTTAACAATTTATTCTTTCTTTACATTAATGTTAAGTGATTGTTATACCTTTTGAAAATACTTTGATTAAATATACAACTCACTGTGCTAAAAGCCAAAATATTGTGGCATGCTGCAAGACCACTGTACCATACAATTGTTAAAAAATGTCAACTGCAGTGAGCGACCAGGTCCCTGTTTCTTTTGTTTGCTTATTTTAATCAGAGACAAGCTAGTCTTATCTTCACTCCCCCACCTACACGACACCAAGTGTTTAGCTAAAATCTGCCTCCTGCTTGAAGTGACCTTGCTTTCCTACCTATTCACCCCCTCACCAATCCCCCTCTCCATCAGGGCGTGATCAATACAGCTTTTCTTGTCCTGCTTACATTCACATTGACAGGACTAGTGGTTGATGTAACAGTTTACTACACGACATGTGTACACATTGCCGGCTAACTTAACGGTTTACTACACACGTACACATTAATTAAGGTGTTAAAATATGTGTATCTGGAAGGATCTTGGTTGCAGTTTTTCAATGAAGTGCAGTCATAAACAGCCTTCTCTAAATCAAAGTTCTTCACCTTGCCACTGTGTCCCTCCATCTCCACAGCACTCACAATCACTTCCTTATTCTTCAGCACTGTGAAGAGTGTAGAGTCTGGATATTGTGCTACTATGCTACCTCTACTTTTTACACCTTTCTCTCTTCCACTTTCTTTATGAATTATGATTTTTCTGCACAAGTTTTAACATTTTCCACTTGCTTGCAATCATAATGTTGTGTCAGTAATTGTTCAAAGTCCTAGCCAATAATGTAAGTGGGCTATCTATAAATCAAAGCACAAAACCAAAACAGTAAATAAAATCACATATTCTATAAAAATTCCACACCAAGGTCGTTAGCGAAAAATAGTCAGGTCCAAAAAAAAAAAAAAAAAAAAGCCAAAGTAGATAAAAGAGCACTAATATCACGAGGCACATCCAAAAGTTAATCACCACACAAACACACGACTGAGATCACAAGAGTGCAGATGTGGAACAACATGTACTCACATTGGCTGACATTGTTAATGATAATTGCTGAAGACTTTGATAGTTAAATACAAGCTACTACTAGCCATCATCGTTGCTATACGCGTAACATGTAGCAAGCTATGGCTAGATTAGGGTATGTGGAGGTGTGCAAAAGAGATGCAAGGAAGGAGATAAGGCAGCTTAGTTACTTCTTGATTCAGTGTCGTGCGCACTGCCTAATCCACCAAGCGTACACAGGGTTCCTACAGCCTGAGTCAAATTTATATCCTTGACCATTCCTTGAAACTTCCCTGACCAACATACATAAAAAAAATTCAGTTCAGTTTTATAAAAAAACAATGATTCAATTCTACCACACTTTTATTGGCCTCCTCCCCTTCAGCCTACCTTGCCTCACCTTTAAAACAAAGCAGACATATCACACAATAAAATTAATTTTACTAACACAAACTCTACAAGAATTTTTTACTAAAATTGACTACAAAAAAAAGTGATTTCTGCTCTAGTAACAATTGCAAGCACATTTATTCATACTTTTTTAAAACTGCAACACACATTTTACGTACAGTACGTACAGTATACCTTAACCATGGTTACTCTTATTACTTCATTTATAATCATTCAGAATTCAGTAAAATTATGCCTGCTTTCTGATTTTACCTGTTGCTGAATACTATAATTTAATAAAAATTCCATTTACCTGAAAACAAAAACTTTCCAAACACGTTGTTCAAGAAATACATACTGTATTTATTCAATAACACAGATTAAATAAAAATTACATAAATAAATTTCCCACAACAAAACAAACATGTCCTAGTACAAAAACAATATGTAAAAATTTAAAGTTTATTATTATTATTATTATTATTATTATTATTATTATTATTTTAGTTCTATCAATTCTCTTTCCATTGCATCTTACTTGTCTTCTGTTTCCCTCGTGAGTTTCTTTCTTTCTTCGACCAACTCTTTGACTTGTTGAGCCAACAATCTTTTTACTCCTTTTTTTTTTGTCACTTCGTCACTTTTTTCTTGTTTTTTAGTTCTAAGTAATCTTGATAGCATTTTCGAGCACACAATCTAACACCCTCTTATCTATTTTCACATTTTCAATCAATAAAGCAAAAGGCCGTCGCTAGCTCCTGAAGCAACGAACGTCAACTTCTAATGTAAGTTTACATAGCTGTTTATTTATTTATATCCTTCCCTTTATCCTATAATCTAGTATAATTATACCAAGGGTATGTAAGTTGTCAAAATACATAAACATACTTACTTACACATAAAGCAAACAATAAAACACAGGAAAACACATAAAACAAAAAAATATATATACAAATTAAATCATAGAACAGCAGTACAAAGGCTGGACCACAATTAAATGGACGGTGTTATGCATGAACCAGCTATGTGCCAATTATTAGTTGTAAATAAAAATGTGTTTAAAGGTTCTCAACTTCGAACAATTCTTACGAGATGTAGGAATATTTTAGTCTTACAATGGAAATATTCGGAACACGCTACAGGACCAAAATACTTTTTAAGACGGTTTTAAAACTGAAAACCTTTTCATCTGTATTACTTAACACTTTCGATTGGCGCATAGCTGGTTTATGCATAACGCCGTACAAATGTACTATACAATAACCACAGAATAAAATTTTAAATTGAATTTAGAACAAGAATTTGAGTGCTTTATATTGCATCTTTCAATAAAATAGAAATTCATTTCATGAATAAAAATTATAAGCTTTAAGAAAATGCTTTAAAGATTTCAAATATAATGTATCAGCATCATAAATAATTTCATTAAGTGACAATATTTTATTGTGAAACTTTTTCAATGTATCAGAAGGTAGATGAAAAGCATTATTAGATCTTGTTTCATAAGAATGGATATCCATATTTTTATAAAATTAATCTTTAATTATTTGCAGTAACTTTGAAAACAGAATATATGTTTTCACAAGAAAATGTCTATATTTATAATTTTTTAAATAAGGGTATAAGAAATGTTTAGTTTTTATACCACAATTATTCTGGTAGCTTTTTTTTGTATTACAATTTTTTTTCAGCAAGTGTAGATAGAATTTCCCCAGAAAATAAATCATGAGGGAATAAAAATACCCATAATAAATTAGTTTAATTGTATTAAAGTTAGGAATTTTTTACATACATCTTAGAGCAAAACAAGAAGAGTTCAATTTTGGCAATAAATTGTTTATTTTTTTCTTTCCAATTTAGTATATCATTATTATATATGCCGAGAAATTTAGTACTTCTTAATTGTTTTAATATATCTTTATTACAAGTTATACATATAGGTATTTTGGGATTTATATTACGAAAATGTATCAAATTTTTTTTTATCAAGGTTCAATGCTAATTTATTAGAGGCAAACCAAACATTTAAAAAATCTATTGTTTGATTTACAAGAATTTGTAGTATATCAATAGGTTTACGGTAAATTAATATACTAGTATCATCTGTGAATAATTTAGGTTTAGAATTATAATTATTAACAAGATATGGAAGATCATTAATGTGTATTAAAAACAATAAAGACCCCAACACTGAACTCTGAGGTACTCCATGTTTAATATTACCAATCTTAGATTTGACATTACCCAATGTGTTGTTTTTAACAAGTACTTTTCTAGAATCTAGGCATGATTTAAATAAATTTAACAAATTTCCTCTAATGCCATAATGTTCTAGCTTCTTAAGCATGATGCAGTGATTAACACAATCGAAAGCCTTAGCTAAGTGACAAAAATGCAAACAATATTTTTCTTTTCATTTAATGCATCTAAAATTTTTGATGCAGTACATAAGTGGCTTCATCTATTGTCACATTTTTCGTAAATTCATACTGTGAGGGTGATAATATTTTATATTTTAAAATATGACTCACAAGTCTCTATTCTATGTTACTTTTTCAAACACTTTAGAAAATGTAGTCAAGAGAGAGATAGGTCTATAATTTTCAATCATTTCTTTTTTTTTTTTTTCCTTTTTAAATATTGGTAAAACAAAAGCATATTTAAGGGGACTTGGAAAAAACTCCTGTCTTTAATGCAGTGTTGCATACATACTGTATGTAAAAGGTCCACCTATTTGTTTTACACAGTGTTTTAAGATATACTAATTACTAATTTCATCATAGCCACAGAAATGTTTTGATTGCAAAGATTTTCTAGTTACTTTTATTTCATCAATTGTGACATGTGAATATTAAATTTGGTAGCTGTTTGGGAAAACAATATTATAAAAATGTTATAGGATTTACTGTAGAAGTAGTTTTCTGTATTAGTTTTCTCGCTACATTAAGAAAATAATTATTAAATGATTAATTTATTATACAGTGAAGGTCCATTAAGACGTAAATTTATAACGGCACGAAAAGTTTGTCATAGCAAATTATCAGCATAAACAAAATTAAAAAATATATACTGTATACATATTTGTAGCATTATGTTTATGTATTATTTGACTGTATAGTCTACTGTGGAAAATCACAGCAAAAATTATATAAATGTACATAAAATTGGAAACATACTGTGAAGTACCTAGTCACCTGCAATATTTAAAACTTTCAAAATATCCTTTTATTTTTCTCCCTGGTGCTTCACAGTGATATTTTTCTTATCCTGTAAAGTTATAATTTGTCTTAGTAAGGAGCGTAGCAAACCCGGCTGGTATGTTCGGCGTTGTTTAAGCCTCCGATGTGGTAGTGGCAATGAAGCTGCCTGCTG
>PNEQ01068860.1:0-16505 GCA_003012365.1 Medauroidea extradentata | reverse complement strand
TACTTTTTAGGTATTTGAGTAAGCATCAATCCTAAACAAAAATCACGTCTCTATATAAAAAACTATGGGATCGATATGTATCGAATGTGAGTCGAAAACTCATATTACCCCATTTTTAACCAGTTTAGGGCCGAATTCGGAAAATATATTTTAAATGGTACTTGGGATACTTACAAAAGCACCAATTTAAAGCAAAGAGCACTTCGATATCTCGATTGATTAGATAGATATGGAAGGATAATCGAAAACACATTTCACGTATTTTCACCCCTTTAAATAAAGAATTTCGAAACGATTTTGAGTCCTGCCATAGACATTTGTAAAAGTAACCAATTAAAGTTAAAATCACGACGATAGCCTATTGTGTTTCAAAGATAAAGACGATTCATTAAAAACACATTTTGCCCCTTTTTACTGTCTGGGGGTCGAATTTAAAAAAAACGTAAAACTACTTTTTGGGTATTTACGTAAGCAATATTTTGAAGTGAATATCAACTCTCTATCCCGAAGGGTTCGATAGATATCAGTAGTTGATAGGAAACACATTTAAGGTCTTTTCAGCCCCTTAAAAGTTGAAATTCGAAAAATCCTTAAATTGGCTAATATGCATTTTTACGAATGTCCTATTAAAGTAAAAATCACGATGATAGGCCGTCGGGTTCGAGCTCTATCGACGTTTCTTCGGAAACACATTTCACCCCTTTTCACCCCCTTAGAGGTCGAATTTCGAAAAATCCCTTCTTAGTGCTCCCCTACGACCTGAAGAGAACCCCCACAAAAAATTTCACGATTCTAGGTCCAGTGGTTTGGGCTGCAGTTTGATATGTCAGTCAGTCAGTCAGTCAATCAGTCACCTTTCTTTTATATATATATATATATATATATATATATATATATATATATATATATATATATATATATATATATATATATATATATATGAACTCCTCGTCTTCGAAACAAAACGCTATGTATAACTGATCATTTATATCAGTGTTCAGTGGAACATACTTAACAATTATATCGTTCTCTGTCACAGATTCAATTTTGGAATGTATGTGCACTTCAAATGAATCAATAAAATATTCTCTGATTACCTGTGATTCTCACTGATTTCCGAAGGAGATAATCACTAAAATATATCAGTGAAAAACTAGGCAGCGATGTCGCTGATTAATTTCTGGAATATCTGTACGCCGAAACTTAAGGGTGTTCAAGTGCGATAAAATATTTTATTTTATATTTTTATGAAATATTGTTAGTTTTGGGGCAATACTTGTGAGTACATTTTACTCTTACGAAACCATTTTATCTCTCATAGTTTTCTCAACGGTGGGACAAAGTCAAAATTTGCTTGTTCTGCTGCCATGCAAATAGTGAAAACCAACTGACCTACACAAACAAATTAATTCACTGTGATATTACATCCCATGAGCTATGCAATAAAGGTTTAAAATTACCATAACGTAATATTTCGAATTTTTAAAAAAATCGCAAAAGTACAGAGAAAACGTTGAAAATTCAGCAATTTTTTAAAATACAAAAATCGTTCATGAGATTTTTTTTAAAATGTTTTATCCGGTTGTTATTTTACTACATACGGCAGTCTGGAAAACCCATTTTTGTCCAATTTAATGGGCCCGTAAAATGATGTTTCTAATAAACGTTCCGAATTTTTAAATCTATAGCGATAAAGTTTGGAGTGTGTGTTCTTTTCGTTGATATACAAATACAACACACGTTAAATATTTTCATCAGAAAAAGTATAGCCGTAACTTGCTGCAACGCACTTGAAGTGCAGAGAGACGCCCCTTAATATGTGAATATTCACCGATTACGAATGATTTTTCACTGATTTCGATGGAACATAAATAACGATACTGATACTGACTCACTTTTGGAAGATCTGTATTCTGTAACTGAATCAGTGAATATTCACCGATTACCAGTGATTTTTTTTTTTCTGATTTCGTTGGAGCATATTATTCTACAATTATATTAATCGCTGTCATGTATTCACTTTTGGAATGTATTTGCACTGAAACTGAATCAGTTAACACTACAGATTGCCAGTGATTTTTTCTTTGAATACGATTGAGCGTTTCCTTCAATTATATAATTTACTGACAGTTATGTAGTTTTGGAATATCTGTTCTCTGAAACCAAATCAGTGAATATTCAACGATAACCAGTGATTTTCGCTGATTCCCGAAGGAGCCTACCGCAAATTATATCAGCCGAAACCAGTCGGAATAGTCAGTGATTTAATTTTAGAACATCAGGAGTCCTAGTCTGAAACAGGATCAGTGAATGTTCACTTATTACTAGTAATTTCCACGTATTTTCGAGGATTAAATTATGTTAGTAACAAACCATTCAGTGAAAATGTACTGATTCATTTTTGGAATGTTGTACTTTGAAGCCGAATCAGTGAATATTAAGCGATTACTAGTGATTTATCCATTGATTTCCGAGGGAGTATACTAAGGCAGTGTCCCAATTTAAAGATTACTCTCCGGACTCTTTCGCATTACTGCGAGAGAGAGAGAGAGAGAGAGAGAGAGAGAGAGAGAGCTCTCTGGCACACACACACACACACACACACTCTCTCTCTCTCCTCCAATTGGGACGATGCACTCTTGTGTTTGTAAACAAACGATGCAAAGGCAACAAGTACGTAAATTTTATTGGCAACAAGTACGTAAATTTTATTAATACAAGTTATATACACATAGCCTACAAAATATTGTAGGCAATTCAAATAACAATTATAAACTTACTAGCGCAGTATTTCAAGCTGCGAATAACTGTTTATAAGCGATGCCATAATTTTGTGTTTTGTGTATTTAAACATGTATTAGGGCAGAAAATGTTTACACAACTTCACGCCATAATTAACGGTTCATTGTAAATAATTATTCACGTATAAGTATTGAAACGTTAGCAATATGCGACATACATTTCTTCAATAACCTCAAACCGTAGCTGTAATCAAGATGGCGTCCGCCAGAGAGAACGAGAGAATGCAGGGAGTGAACAGTTTCGCTCACTCGCTGTACTCTCGCTCTTTCGCACTCTCGCCAACGGATTGAGATGACCACTCTCTCTGACGTGTTCGAGAGAGAGAGAGAGAGAGAGAGAGAGAGAGAGAGAGAGAGAGAGAGTAAGAGAGAGCACACTCTGAGTGAATTGAGACACGGCCTAAGTAAATTAAATTAGTGAAAACAGCTAGTCAATTAAGCTAATGTTTTCTGATTTACCCTTCGAATTTCTGTAGTCTGAATCGGAATCGGATACAATTAACAATCTTTGATTACCAGTGTTTTTTTGCTGACAATTAGTTCTAATTGCTTTATCCGGAATCAATGAAAATGTCCCGGTAGTCCTAATCAGAAAATAGTAACTGATTCCGGTAGAGAGAGTACGTTGGACAATGTTTCTGTTAAGTCTTGAGTGAATCAAGAAGAAGGCACATTACTCCCGCTTTGGTGAATTATAAGACAGCTCGCGTCTAGTGGTGCTCGTAATAACAAACAACGGGCTGCATGCAGACCCATGGCATGAACTGCTGTGTGAGAGTTTCTCGTTATCTAGATCTGCAACATTGTATCGTTATTGCACGGCATGGTAGCCAAGAGATCCAACTGCTGATATCGCTACACTGGTTTTTTTTTCCACCTCCCGTTAAGGAAGCTGCACAGACAATCTCTGCATGAAACAATTTTATTAATTTTCACTACTTACTGTACTTCAAATAAATCAGAGATGTGCAAATATATGACTACATAGAGAACCTATACGCCTTTCTTGGTAATAACTAGTTTCCGTAGAATATTTATTTAAGTGGAAGCTTTTCAAAGTAGGTGTTAAATCAAACATAGACTCTCCGAAAAATCTACGCACTGAAAGAAATACGAGGAAATTATTGACAATCCTTAGTTTCGTCTTTTATGCAGTTTGAACCTATACACAAAATATAAGCGAACGAAATATTGCTGAATTCTAAACACCCACAATGTGAGAACTTTTTTTTTTTTTTGCATTATGTGTTGCGTGTGCTAGGTGGTTCGTTTAGAATGTTTCTGAAAACTATTTTAACCATAGATACGTAAACACACGCAGCTGTAAACCTCTCCCCCCTTTTCAATAGAGGCTATTTCGTGACCTAGATAATAAATTTGTTCCTTTGAATACTAGTTTCTGGTTTCTAGATCCCAAAATATTTGTGTAATTCAGCTTGTGATTCATACAATTTAACTGCGTGTTTCAAGAGCCAACCGTTGATAATTATAAAAAGACGCGGAAACAGAAGCCTTTAAAGGTACACCTACTATAAATTTTAAGTAAGCACAACAATTTTCACTTTTAAGGCATTTCATCTTAATTTATCACAATTTCCTACAGTGGTATATTCAGTGCTCTCGTTCAGAAACTCCTTAACTATCTCTAATTTGGAACGAAAGAAACACAAATTCCCCCTCTTCCTATTTTTAAGTTTGTGGTGTGTATATATACTTTCTAAGGCATGCATCCCTCTTAAGGGCTTGTTCCCGATTTTTTTTTCCAGACTGGTACCAATAACTCAAATATTTTTTAACCAAAAGTTTTGAAAAAATTTGAGTAATGTGCAATCACACGATGCAAAATACTGTGGACACGTTTTTTAAAATAATGTACCATTCGCCAGCAAAAAAATCATTTCCTTCAATTTTGCTTATTTTCACGACGAAAAACGTGGTACTTTGGGTAATAAAATCTAAAAAACCGATCAGTATAATTCTACAAAAAAATTCAGCTACAAATTAAAACACATAAGTGTCAAAACTGTGCAGCGAAATTTTGATTGAGTATTAGGTAGCAATAAAAAAATATATTTTCGAAATCACTGCAAAACTCCGTAACAAGGCCTTAACCTCTACCTGTGCACGTCTGTGTTTTTAGTGAGCTTATATCACAGGATTCGGAATGAAAAAGTAATGCTGACATGGCCAAGCGCTGGAGTTGCAGTGGTTGGTTTAAAACAGATAATAATTTAAAAAGTTTAGCACCTTCTCTCTTTCTCCTGGTGTAGTAACTCCCTTGAGCCGTGACAAAAGGACAAGTCGGGTCCGAGCGGTCGTGATACTCTTGTTCTGCCCCAGCAGCAAGCTCTGCGCAGAGAAGTCGAGGACCAGGTGGCTGTCAGGGTATCGATTGCCAGGTATCGATTGCTCGCCATATGACCCATTTTAAAGGCTGCACGGAGGCGTGAAGTGAACACGACCGCAGAGTTGCGATATGTCTCAAGTCCTGTCACCAATGTCTCGGGCGGACCCAGCTGGGCACCTGGGTACACTCTTATACACAGAACTTGAGCGAGCTTAATGCCTCAGATACTATATATTAAACAAGTAACGAAATAAAAAAAGACAGGTAACATTAAATTGTTAGTATGCGTAGTCCATGCACGCAACACGTTTTGATGTTTAGTTGAACCTGCAATTTGTTTCATTTGAATGGTGGCGTTGTAATTATGTAGTGGTCCGATTTCTTTTGTTTAAAAAGAGGCTACGGAAAATCTGGAGTTGAGAAAAATCCTTTTTGGTTTATAATTCTGATATTGTTTTGGGGCTGAAAACTATGGGCTGAAAATCTGGAGTTGAGACGAATCTTGGCTGGTTTCAAATGCCAGCATTAATTTTGTGCTGAAAAATTGGCCACGAGAAAATATAATTTAAGGGCGCGGTGTACCGCAATTGTCATCACCATGTTTTTATTTTTCATTGGTACCGGATATTTTTTTTTCTTATTTTAGACAAAAAATGTGATTAAATTTAGCGCTTATGAAATTTTTTTTTATCTCTCATAGTTTTCTCGTAATAGCTTGTTAAAGTCAGAATTTGCATGTTTCCATCTTACTACACTAAAACCAACTAACATACGAAACTGAAAAGATTCACAGTTGATAAAGACGTCACAGGCTACAGTGTCACGCCCATAAAAACAAAGAATAAAATTGTTTTGCATTTAAATAAAAATGTTAAAACTTAAAATAAAAATTTAAAAAATTCAATATTTTTTTTTAAATACAAAAATATTTCATTTTGTAGCTAAACATTGCTGAATTTGTAGCCTAGAACGTCGTTATCCACTGTGAATTTTTACAGTTTGGTATGTCAGTTGATTTTAGTGTCGTTCTTAAAACGGAAACATGCAAATTTTGGCTTTAACGAGCTATTACGCAAAATCTACTAGAAATAAAAAATTTTTACCAGAGGAAAATTTGGTCACATTTTGTGTCTAAAACAAGAAAAAAATTACCGGTACAAATATAAAAATAAAAACATGTTGATGAAAATTGTGGTAGACCGCGCCCTTCAGGCCATTTACGCGGCAAAAATTCATAATTTTTTATCTACGTGACACAATGTTCCTTTTATAGACGTTACTTGTGGCTACAATTTCCTCGTGCAACAATTTTGTAGCTCTCATAGCCTTCCCACAGTGACATGTCAAAGTCAAAATTTGCAAGTTTCGGAAACATGCTAATAACAAAAAACAACTGACGCACGCGAATGAAATAATTTACACTGAAATAAGATAGTATGGGTTATGTGCTAAAATACTTAAAATCACACACTGACATTCCTTTGTATTTTAAAAAATTCTAAAAATAATGATAATTTTCTTCATATATGTCCATTTGTAAAAAAAATACAAAGGGACTTGGTAGTGAGATTTTTAATCTTTTAGCAAATGGCCCATACTATCTAATTTCAGTGAAAATTGTTTCGTTCGAGTAAGTCAATTAGTTTTTGTTATTAGCATGTTCCCGTAACTTGCAAATTTTGACTTTGACATGCCGCTATGGGAAGACTATGAGACCTAAAAATGTTTCACTAGTGGAAATTGTAGTCACGAGCAATGACTATAAAACTAACACAATGTCGTACAAATATAAAATTATGATTTTTTGCCACGTGAACACCCGTAAGGGCGCGGTCTACCGCAATTTTCATCACCAGTTTTTAAATTTTTTATTCGTACCAGATATTTTTTTTTCTTATTTGAGACACAAAATGTGACTAAATTTGGCTCTTGTGAAATTTTTTTACCTCTCACAGTTTTCACGTAATGGCTTGTCAAAGTCATATTGTGCGTGTTTCCGTTTTAAGGACTACACTAAAACCAACTGATATACCAAACTCAAAAAAACAGTGCATAAAGACATTGCAGGCTACAATGTCATGCTCATAAAAATAAAGAATGAAAATTATTTGTGTTTTTAAAAAATGCTGGAACTGAAAATACAAATTTTAAAAATTCAATAATTTTGGTGTACCTGAAATGGATATACAAACGTGTAACGTTCTTTGAATGGTAATCCTAAGCAAACGTCTCTCATGCACGGTGAACAATTTTGAATAATCGTGTAACGGCGCGGGCGTGAAGCTCTGCACAGTGTTTATGCTCGTACGGACGAAGAACGCATACTTGCCAAGGACTCAGGACTGTTACCTTCACAATACAGACTTCAAAAGTGCTGACATCACCGTGACCCGCCCATAGGTAGCCTAATAGTTCCCTCAGTGATATAGTGTTAGACAATTTTATTGTATTTCCAATTTTTGAGCCGTAACATTTATTCACATTGTATTATCAACATTTTCTCTTCGACAAAACTTAAGATATATTCTCGGTAAACTGCTTGACATTAATAATAATGGAATATTTCATTAATTTTTAAGAGAAATTTTGAAAGTTAACCTATAATTATCTTGTAATGATTCTGTATAGCAAATTAATGAAAGATTCCGTTATTGTGTCGATAAAGCCCCGGTGCTGAATCAGTTCCGAGTTGTCGTAGCTCAGCATTTCCCGGGTAAACAGTCAGTGCTGAGCGGCTCGCTTGAGTTCTCTTCTCACGAGGATTGTGAATGTGAGGAGACGGGCGATAGAAGTTTGCCGGGGGGAGGGGGGGTGTTGTCGCGTGGGCTTGCAAGTCCTGTTCCCAAGCCCGTCGTCGTCACGTGGTGGGAGGTAGGCAACCCCGCCCACATAAGCTCTCAGAGGGGAAAGTGACGTCTGCGTCCAACGTCACGAGCTGCACTACGCACTCGAGCGTGGCACAGGAGCGACAAGGTGTCTTACTGCGGCATACATTGTTGCCGTGCCGACAAGTCGTGCTATCCTCGTTCGCAACGTATCTCGAGCCTGTCGTTTACGTGAGAAGTAAATACCGCAGGTATACAGGGTGTCTATGTACTACTTCATAGTAAGATAACACACGAATACTGGGCTGAAATGGAGACGAAAATGTAAGTGGCAAAATGTACAATGCCAATTGAAGGGCTTGGTGGAAGAAGGGAATATCCCACATTTATAAAATTCTGAGAAAAATAACAGTCAAGGTTTTTATGACTTTTGATGATCGATGATTTTCAGCCGTATGTTACGAATACACTCCAAGCACTGAGAAGTTTGAAGAACGCTTTGAACGTTTCCATTGTAAATAAATATGTATTGTTTTTTTTTTGTGAGAAATAACCAACGTGGGATAGACCCTTCTTCCACGAAGCCCTTCAATTTCCGAGCACAATGTGGCAACATAGCATTGTACTTAGTCCCCTCTTGCGCTCCACATATATCTTACTTGTCTTACTGGCGATCCGGGTTAGATTGCCGGCGGGGTCGTCCTGTTTCCCTCGCCCCTTCATTCCCGACGCTGCTTCATACTCACCTCATGTCACCGCTTACAAGCGCTGAAGACCTCGATGTGAAGCGCTGACCAAAATCTCTCACTCACTCGCTTACTGCATATAATGGGCGCAGATAACTACGTTGTGCCAGGCGTACAACACCCAACTAGACCTGTCGCAAGAAACTCAGAGCTTTCAAGGGCACGTTGGCGCAAAACATTTTCGCGATATACCATAATTTCTAGCAATTACTTTTTGCGCGGTTATTATTGGAAGGAATTTTTCCTTTCCCTTGGACGCTATGCCTGTTTCGAATACTACGGAGAACTCATTAAAGCAAACGACAGTGCTGTGCTGAATTAAAACACTTCATTTAACTGCAGTGTTATTAAAAATTATTTTCAAATCAGAAAACCTTATATTTCTTCTTCTGTTCCCAGTTTGTTACTCTTAGCATTTAAAATTCGTAATATTTTTCTGCACTATGCGAGTTGATGATTATCGCTAGTTAATCTCTAAATTACCTCCCTGTTTAGTAAATATTTGTTGCAGTGTATTACTGTCGGTATTTCACATATGAACCAATTGTGTCTTTCCTCACTCCGGCCTAACCTTCTCTCTCAAAACTCCCGCCGTAGTGCTCTTCCCGCCAGTTCTTAGCTAGCATTCACGTAAAACATATTTAATGGAAAATTAAGATAGCACACTGTACCTAATGAAACGTCTGATATTACTCATGAAAACGGTCTTGCATTTTTACTTAAATTGTTGATTTTGGTCAAATGTTGGTTATTTTCTCCGTTGTAATATGTCTCATCAGAACCAATATGCATGTTTTTTGTACAAGTTCAAAAATATTGATGTGGGCAGGAGATTATTGCTAACTCTGTTGGAAACAGGTTGGACTTCAAATATAGGTGTTTCACTTTAAAGAGTACTGTCCAACATAACAATTAATAATAATAAAATTATTTTTTATTTATTTACTTATCAAGATTTAAGTACTGACCAACAGTTTTTACAACCTTGAACGGACAGCAATAACAAAATTGTACATACAAATAATAATATGTATTTATTGTGGCTATAAAAGTAAAATTTTGAGAGCTATGAAATATTTACACTGGTTTTTAATTGCATGGAAGTTTTCGTTTTTAAAATAGTAAAAATAGAGACATAATGGCTCAGAGAAAGTTGTAAGTAATGCTCAGTTTATTATGAACACGGCCATAGAGGATCAGGTCTGGACACTGGAGTTGAAAATTGACCCCGTTATGACTGATTGGCGCCACTGGCACTCTGGGGTTGTTTTAACATTGCGTAAATGGGACTACAAGGAGCAAACTCGTGTCGGAGCTGCTAGGAGAACTGCTAGTACGACGCTATATTGCAATGTTAAAACAACACTGCATTGCTAGTGACGCTTTCAGTCATAACGGGGTCAGCTCCATAGCATTGGTAGATAGGCGAGTGTCCAGACCTGTACTTCTACGACCGTGATTCTGAACAGCAAAGTAACGAGTGCGAATGGCCATCGGTAGAGCCCACGATTTTTTGTGAAAAGAATTCTGCAACAGTTTGTTTCAATGCTTCACGTGCACAGATGAAGCTATGCTTCATGGTTACTGGTAGAATGTATTACTGCACAGACGTGGCTCATTTGACTTGTGCCAACAGGAACAAGGTTACTGCGACACCACACGTCTGTAATTTGAGGGTAAAATCCCGAGACGCTGAGAATTTAAAACAGCCAATCTCTGACCGTGAAGCAGACCTGCAGATGTGCACATAAGGCATTGAAACAAATTTTGCAGAATTCTTTTCACCAAAAATCGTGGGCTCTAGCGGTTCATCAGGAACTAAGTATGAACCAGCAACAAGCTTATAAGTTAACAGCGACTCGGTTCCTTGTCCCCTGGTCAAGTGTGAAAGTGGACCAATAACCAATTAACATATTGCGAAGGTAAAGTACGTACTTTTCACGCAGGTCATTGATTCCACGAAGATTCCTTGCGTCTAATAATTGCATAGAAACTGTTGTTCGATCTTTCACAGAGCCACAGTTGCCTCTTTCTTGTCTTGTTATATTTGAATAAAGTATTTGTTGTGTTCCAACGTACACTGGTGTCTAGCGAGTGTGTAATATTCTTTCTGCTGTGTATATCCTAGATCAAGTTGTGAGACGGTCTCGAATCATTACAGTATGGACATGACGTACAGATCACGGTTCTTGAAAAGGTATAATAAAAGAAAAATATTCAAACGCACAAAATAGTTATGTACGCACAAACATTACATTTATGGTAAACGATAACTAGAATATATATTTTCAGTAAGTAATGTAAAGATAGAAAAAAAAGATGACAGACAATCTACCAATAAAACACACCAAGCATGCCTTACAAGAAGTCCAAGACCACTTGCCTCGACCTTCATTCGCCAGAGAATTATAAATAAATGCAAAAAAAATAGAAAAGTAAAAAAAAAGGGGGGGGGGTAGAAGTACCTAATAAAGGACACTGGAGGCATTTTCCCGCCTGAAGGTTGTAGGTGTCTAAAGCGAACGTCGAGGTTTTTGGAGAAGTGGGACGTCAGAGTTGTTGATGTTGGCAACAACAAAGATTTGCATTCAGTTTAATCCGTATGTCAATTGCCTGAAAGTATACGTGTAGGTGCTTTGCACATAACGGTACAAATTAAACAACATTTCTTTACCTCAGTGAGCGTTGCGTGACGGTACGGGAGACCGGTACAAGAAATTTCAGAGTGGATCAGTTAATTATCACCTCCTGTATTTTAATATATAGTAGGGCATTGAGAGGACTGTCTGAGTGAACGTATTCTGCGCGTTCCAGGCCTAGAAGTGCGGAAGCTATAAGGACGACATAGTACGCGCCTCTAGGCGTAAGTCACTGAACTGGTGTGATATCTTCTCGCCGACAACTGGCCTGGATGAGACTTTCAGTGGTGACCCTATCATTTTATGACATAGTATTACATTCAAAGGTGTACTTTACATAACCATTCATATGAAAAGATTCTGCGTCAAGAATTTCATACATAAGAAGACCGCAAAAACACCCATTTACGCCTAATTCGGCGTCGTAAAAATACACTTCAGAGCTAAATGGAGGACCTGAAACGGGTACACACACGTGTAATGTTTTTAAACGCTATTCCTAAGCCGACGTCACTCATGTGCTTATTTATGAGCAGTTATCGTATAATCTTGTAACAGCCGAACCTGTGCACAGCGCTTGGTGAGTTCGCCCTCGATTAAATATCACCAACTGCAATTGCACCGAAGCAGCGCAACAAATGTGCAGAAGAAGTAAAATGGATCTTCTATTGCACGTGTGTGAGTATTTATTTCCAATAGTACATGTTATCTGTCGGTTTTAGGACAAGAATCTTTTGTGTAAATTTTTTTCGTTTAAGTTACGTTAAAATGGCTTGGTGATATTAGGTAGCTTTCCTTTATTCAATCAAAAAATATTTCATATTTTATTCATTACGGTATTTACTCAGAGGGAAGGAAACCCTTCTCTAGAAATTTCTAACAAATTAAAAGATTTTTATTAAATTTCTTAAACAAAATGGTGATTATAAAAAAATTTTAAATCACAAGAATATTAAAAAAAAAATATATATATATTTTACTTACTATAGGAGGGGAAAAATTTCCACCCTGGAACTGAAAACAATCGATAAAAAAAATCTCTTGTCCTAGAACCGACAAATTACATCTACTGCCAATGTAGTGCAACCAAACGCAACGCAGGTGAAAATTTTACGTTGCACCCACAAAAACTATACTTAATCGGCCCCAGATGGCAGATTAAATATCGCTTTTTATAGGTGCAACGCCAAATTGGCACACACTTTTCGTCTGGTTGAGCTACGTTGGAATTAAATACACACAGCAATTCAAAGCCCCTTTTACTAGTTCTGCATTTGCGCTGCGTCGGTACAAACAGCAGGTAGTGATATTTAATCGAGGCCCTGGGTAGGCCGCAAAATAATACACGCTGTCTTCAGTCTTCAGCAAAATCACAAGAGTTCCCCCTCCCCCTCATCAGCCTAACTTATCATTAGTCATATCTCTTCACTCTTCCCTCCTCAACACCAAGTCCACCCTAGAACTACTTCGTTACATAATGCACGTTAATTACTAATGCTACTAACAATGGCACTGTTCGTTTTATAAATAAATAACAGGAGGGAGAGATAGAGGGACAGCAGCATGAGTGCAAAGAACAGTTACTGTAGATGTAGTCGTGCTTGAACCTGCGACCTTTCGAACGTCATTAGTACTGCACGGAACGTCGTCGGTTTCTGCGAACGTAGGCGGACCCTGCGTCATGTCAAATCAGCAGCCATTCTTCTCGCAGAGACCGTTGCAACCGCCTCGGGGATGTGGATTCAAACCCGCAGTTTCAAGTTTCGCAGGCGCGTACGTTTACCGCTACCACCTGTAACGGCTCGTTTCTGTGGGAAATTTTGACCCCGGAAAGGACTCCGTAAAAGGAGTCGATGTCCAGGATTGTTTCCTGGACCCGGCGACGCCCACGTGCGGTAATTTGCCTCGTTACCGTCGTATTCGGGATCGCAGACAATGGGCGGGCTATTTCCGCGCCCCGTCGCATTTATAAATAGCTGGCGTGATTGCGGCTGCCTCCCACGCCGTCGCAGCGTCCGTCATGCGCACACCTTGCGTCTCGCGACCGCGGGCGAGGCGGCGCAGGTGTGCGCCTGGTGCAAGGACCAGCAGGTGTGCCCGTACGTCTTGCGCAGCTGTGCGGAAAATGAGCCATAGACAGGATAATTTCACGAGTTAAGCGATCTGCATGCTATACTGAACATTACTTTCTAGCCTCTGCTGTTTGTACATTGGCTACCGCCCCGGTGAGCAGGCAGTTTGACCCCCACGTGTTGCACGTCGAAAACTGTTTTGTACAGTGTATATGTTTGTATATGACCAATTAAGCGTTGAATCAATCAACTATTTTTTTGCCTAACAGATTTAATCATCTATATGATTAAAAAACAGGGCTTTGTAAAGTTTTTAGTTTTTGTTTGGGGTAACAAAGCCAGTTTTGACGCGTTTTACATTATTTCAGGCATAACGTTTTTTTGGCTAAAATACATAACTGTTTCGCCCTAATATTAAAATATACATTGGTAACTGTACAAAATACCTTTTCCTTTTTGTGGACGGGATAATAAATGTAATTTGCAAGATTGTTTTTTGATCAAAACTTGAAAGCTCCCCGGAACGTTTGTGATGAAATATGACCCAATTACAGTCACGTCGTCAATGCACTTTTGTTTGGATTTTAACTTATCCTGAAATCGCTTCTCCCGAAAATGTCTGCTCCTTTCATGGCATTGGCATACTAACCTAAAAAATATAAAAATTTGCCTTAACTGCGCCTGAAAGCCGCAATAAATAAATAGACACAAGTACTATAAATATTTTATAATTTATGAGTATCAAGTGAATAATTTGTGTGGTTAAAAATCTTGCAAAATTTTTAAAGTTACCTCATTGTGGAATTTGTTCGTTTATTTGTTTTATGTAAGAACATTAAAGCAATTACATTTTAATTTCAGTAATATTCGGAGTTTGATTATTTTTCGTGGTACATACCTAATGTAAATTCAGTCACGAACACTTTACAAATGTGAAATATTAAAGTGAAGGTTGTACATCAGATACTGGCAAGAATTTTCTAAGAACATCTTAAGATGATCTCAGGTGATTAAGACTCTGAATAAGTCGTCACGGGTCACGCAAGTTCGCTTTTTAATTTAAAATTTGATTAACTGAAGTGTTTTAAAAATTTTTAAATTGTGGCATGCCGTAGGAATACTTTGATAACGAAGAACTGTCAAAATTCAGCCTATACCTACTTTGAATTTGCACAAGGAAGTTATCGCGGTAAAAGGTGACACTCGCATACAAATTTGTCCAACTTTTTTTTATGAACACTGCGACGAAAGATGAAGTTTTACTAGTGGGCGACCTACCACGTCAAATTGTACAGTACATGTGCATTGTGTACATTTTTGTACCTGTTATTCTCAAACAATATTTCCCGGATTCTAATGTTCTGTGTAGGCTACCTAATTCGTCCGTGAGGATTCTCACTATGATTGATACATTTTTAAAACAGTTGTTTATTAAAACAAAGGACCGCAGTGGTGCACCGGACAGACCATTCGCTTCCCACCACATGCTTGATAAACGCTATAGATGTTTCCATTGGCCAGAAACATTTCTCTTGAATCTGCAGTTTCCCCTACCCTTGCATTCCGTCGCTACTCCACCACCGTATTGTCTCGGCACAGACTCTACACAGTGTCTCGAAGGAGAGCCCATCTCGTTACTGGGAGTGACGTCACGAAGCTGCGGGGTTGGCTTGCTGGTTCTTGCACCCAGACGTCGAAGGTGCGCCCCGTTACCGCGGCGCGGTTGACAAGTTACCAAATGCGGCAGGGTGCATGCAGCAGGCCTCGGCCCCACTCCGCCCTTCTCCTCCTGGCCGCTGGCTGTGGGACAAGGGTTGCCTACCTGCAGCTGCCCTCGACGATCATACACGAACATAGTTGTAGCTTGTGACTGCTTGGGTGAACGTATTTTGCGCGTTCGAGGTCTAGAACTATAGCACTCGCATCCAGGCCAGCGAGTGAGTGAGAGGTTTTGGTCAGCGCTTAACATCGAGGTCTTCAGCGCTAGTGAGGGGTGACACGAGGTGAGTATGGAGCAGCGCCGGAATGAAAGGGCGGGGGAAACGGGAGATCCCCGAGAAAGCCCGCCGACCAACAGCATCGTCCGGCACGGTTCCCACATTCGAAAATCCGGGGGCCGACCCCGCTGGGAATCGAACCCGGATCTCCTTGGTGGGAGGAAAATGGTCTGCCCATTCGGCCACCGCAGCCCCTCCAGGCTCGTAGCAAGGTCTCTGGGTGTCTGGGGCAGAGGATTGTTTGGGGCCTCTAATGTTCAAATAAAAATGTTAAGAAAAAATGTTTACCAACTACTGCTTTAAGGGTGCCGTCTACTAGTATCGTGAAGAGGCGTGCAAACCTTTAACAATCCTTATTTCATTCTAAAACCATTCAACATGTTGTCACGCGGTTAGGCTACGAAAAGCATTTAAGGATCTTAGTACAGGTATATAATATTGCCATTAACTGTTATCGCTCCTAACAAGTATTTTTTTGAGTGTGAAAGTGACCGAATCGGGACTTTTGACGCTCATTTTTATGTAAGAGTAATCTTTTTAACGATATTCTGAATATTATAGACCTGTAGAGCGACTCTTTCCCTTTCGTCGCGTAAGATAAAATTATATGGTCACCGCATAAAGTCTTGATGTCCACGAGGGATTACTAAAGCATTGTTCGATGTTAGAACACGCCCGTAAGGTGCTGCCGCCATTCTTCCTCTTCCACTTTGAACCTTCCTCTGTCGTAAGGCTCGTGTTTGGAAGGAAGGTTCAAAATTGAAGTGATAGTACGCCGTGCACGGTGCCAGTATCGTTGCTGATGCGGCCGCCACACTGCTAACCTAATCTGCGGGAGATAAGCGCGCATGAATCTCGTACCCTACGTATTGGTTTTCTAGCGCCGTCGCCCATCTTCTTACACATTGTCGCGCTAACACTAACAGAATACTTTTGTATGTACCGATTGAAACATTTGTAAGCAAATAAATGGAATGAAATAAACGACTAATTCCAGAGCATACCAAACGTTTCGTAGTAAAATTTATAAAGTTGCGAGGTTGTAGACATCATAGCATTCCTTGAATATTTAAGTCTG